>DWTU01000169.1:0-21234 GCA_018251515.1 Cecropterus confusis | reverse complement strand
GTGGGTCCCGGGTTCGATCCCCGGCCAGACAGACATCTGAATGATGAGTTTAGATTTCTGTTCTGTGTCTGGGTGTTTGTGTATTCGTCTTTGTGTGTTATGGCACCCACGATACAGGATAAAATCCCACTGTGGAGCTATGAGTGTAGAAAGCGTTTACGTTCATGTTTCTATTTAAGTCAGAGTTATGTGATTATCAAAATTTATTTATACGGTAAAATTCGTCATATATTTAATATAGTGTTGGTTTTGCGCCAGAAATATATAATTCGTCATATAATTTCGAACCAAGAAGTGCCCTTGTTGTTTAGCTATTAATAAAACCTTAACCACATTTTATCAATAAGGAGAGATGAAGTTACTAAAATACTTTAAGATATTAACAAATGGCGCCGTCGACCAAAAATGGCAGGACGGTGTCTACTGGGCCGGCTAAAAATATAGATTAGTCTATACAAAAATATATTTCTGGAAGCATTTTAGAAAATTATAAAGATGTTTACAGATATAAGCAGATTATTTTGTACTTTGTAACGGGTCACTTTCTTTTTGTAAGGTGAATAAACATTTTATAAATATTATAAAATCGTTGGGTACCGAATGTTACACGGAAATGTCAATCGAATTTGTCGATGACGACCTTCGCAGTGTGGGCGAAGTCCAAGTGAATGATGAATAAGATTAGTTCATTACCTCTCCCGAGACGACGTTGTTAGTGGTTTTTCGAAGTTAAATTAAGTTTCATCTCATTAAATTTCTGACTTCCCTCTCCCAGATGTCGTTCAAACATTCAGTAATTAAATTGTATGTTTTGTTTTACATATTGTAAGGTTGCGTTAATTTAACTTTTTTTTGAGTGCTTAGTACTTTAAACAGTAATACATTGAAGTCTAGAGACTAATTCCTTATTTTTATTCATTTACTGCATTCTCTTTTACCGTATATAATGCAGAGCAACGTAAGGCAGAAACTGTCTTTCCAGAGACGTTCCACGTTTGTTTTTCCTGTAGCCTCAGGTTTATTTATTTATAACAATGTAAATAAATAATTTTTCCTCCTTTTTAGTCGCGGTTCGCGTTCAACTTTTAGAAGAATCATCATGTACTTTACGAACTACGATCTTATGATCAAATAAAATGTAAAAATATGCAAAGATCTTAGTATGAATTAATTCAAGGTCGTATATCATTATAACATTACTTTTATCACCACTTTGCACTGGAGAAAATGAACGTAACACACAAGGAAAGACAAAATCATTGACGTAAAAGAAAAACGTTTTTCTTATTCCAAGATGCTGTTAATGTTCTTGTATCTCTGTTTATCAGTGCCGCAATGCGTGCGAAATAACGCTAGGCGCATTGACGTAGCGAATTGTTGTATTGGAAAGCTTATGGGCTTTCTTACATTGGCAGTACTGATTTTTGCTATCAACGTTGGCGCTGTGTTTTACGTTAATAAGGTTGTTTATTCTCTTGAGAAATTAGTTCCAAATAAATAATGTGTTAGTTATATTATTTCTAATTTAATATGTAATACGCACGGTACCTTAACCATGTTGAACTATTATGAAAAGCACGATAAAGGAAAAACTGATAAATTACAAACTATGTCAGTGTTACTAAGAATGATTTAAAAATATGAGATTATGTTCATGTAACTGGTTCGAAATACTGGCAGTTAATAAATTAAATCAATTTGTTGTGTAACCTAAAAATAAACCAGTACCTATGGTTAAACTTGTTGTAAAAAATCTCGAAGAAGTTATTCTTTTTGATAAGCGGAGAAAAATGTAAGAAAGGCTTAAACTTTTCAAAGCTTCTTGGAGCGCTTAGACAGATACAGGTGTCTGTTCGGAATGCTTTACGTTTATCTATATAGCATCGCGTTGGTTAGGTGAAGATCAGTAGGCTTCACATTTCTTGAATAAATAGGACACAAATAAGCTTATTGTTAAGTCAATGCACTTGAATTACAAATCTCCCACGTACACTTATTTCTTTACGAAAAATACAATACAAGTTTTGGGCGCGACCTCACATGACAATAATGTCGAAGAGTACGCCACAGCGACTCTATTTTCAAAAGGCTATTCATGACGAGCAGTGTCAGTCAGGTTATGTTTACATTTTAATAGACCTGTGTGTAATATGAATTTTTCGACATAAAAGTTTAAAACGGAATAGGATTTTTATAAGATTGTAAGTAGCATACGAGCTTGAGTCCATTTCATTGTAAGTGATCACTGCTGTCTTATCGTGTATGTAAGCAATCCCGTATAGAACTGGGGTTCTACCTGAAGCCGAACAAGATGCGTTACCACCCCTTGCGGGCTACGAAAGTCCCCTCATATATAAGTCAGCCCGGATCAACACTAATTTTTATGACAGACTGGTATTGTTTTTCGCAGCGCTATGTTTGTGAAATAATTTCTTTTAATCTTTATTTTCCTGTGTTCACACGTGTATCCGTATTTTAATCAGCTTAAACCCCCTAAGATTAAACTAAGAGATCCGCATCTCGCGGGCATTGCATTTGCGGAACACCAAACAATTGAGTGACTTTGAACACATTGATAGACTTCGCCATGCTACGAATGTAAACTTTGTGATATCGAATTATATATGTCATCTTGGCGACATACCATGACATTTTTTAAGCATTTAATATCATATAACCTTACGGTACAACCGAGATTATTTTTAAATACTGATCGACATCGACTCCTACTTAAAATTTGTATTGCGTGCTTAAGTCGTGTATGTTTCACGAGTGTGCAGAATTTGGCACACTTCAATATTTTATTCAAAGGGCGTCGTATATGTTTTTTGGTCTGAGACCTTACCTGAGTGCATACAAACATTGAGTGCATTCGAGAGCTTTATATATTTAAGTTCCCGCACTGCAGATCATTTGAATAAATAATCCGCTCGGGGAATCCAGTGCTCGTTGAGTTTTATTATAACAAATGTGGGAACTTTCGTGCTTAACTTACAAACCTGGTTGGGTAGTGCATCTATATCAAAAGTTTAGGTTACACTAAGTACCTAAGTTGTAAGTATACCCTTCTATGGTTATAGTGCTAGACGCCACAGTTAGAGTTAAGGAGTCTAACGATAGTTCTGCCGTTTGGCATTATGGTTTGACTGGGGAGGGTAACATCGCCACAACACACGAAAAGGTGGTAAAACTCTTTGTGGTTCAATCCCGCCACACCTATTTCTGTTTGTAACTTAGTTTTTAGGGGTGGCAACGTATCTGTCAGATCTTATTTGGTGTTCATACAGATGCCACTTATTATCCGATGGACTGCATACTCTCATCAATTTGATATGCGGTGTCTGAGTCCTCGGTAGAAGCAACGGTAGAATTCCAGTCACTTACAATTAGATGCACTGTATCCATGCTCGGATGCTACTCTAATTTTATAAAAAATAAACTGGAACCTTATAATAACAGTCACCTGGACCTTATATTTACAGTTTTTTTTCTATTTGGTTACAGATCCCTAAAAATGCAATACTATAGTGCAAGTAATCTGACAGAACCTTGGCTTCATATTGAATTTCTCATGGAGATTATATATTTATATTTTTGGGTACTCGGAAGGCCCCTTCAGAGTATTCAAAAATATATTCTTAATGTTTTATAATAACATTATTGTAATATTTTGTTTTATTTCACTTTTTTTATTGCCGTATATATTTTATGATTTCTTCGTTTTCTTTTATGTGAAAACGATTATGTTGATTTTACATAATATGTACATACGAGTACATTGCAGACATTTATATAGTGTATTTCATGACATTGGTGGATGCCGTGAGAGCCAAAATCCTCATTGAGGAGACTATGTTTAGGAGTGGACTTCAAAAGGCTGGTAGATGAATGGGTGAATGATGAGTTTGTGAAAAATAAGTAAAAATACTAAATAAGCCGTCTTCATCAATCTGTTATTGTAGCAAAGCTGGGCAAGTATCTTCTTACAGAATGAGAATACTTTGTAATCTGTGCTTTTGAACATACTTATTTTTAAAAAACATTTTTCTCTTAACATGAGCGTTAAGAAGGTTGTTAAAAAGCTTTTAGGTACGTCAAGCTTCTCAGACACATCTGCAACGCTAAGTAGGTAAGATGAATACTTAAAACGCAGATAGGAAAACTTTGTAACTTTTACTTTTTTGATTATACTTGTAATACATATTCCAAGTTCAGATGTGTTTTTTACTTCAACTTTAAATCTTCGTATTATCTCTTGTTGAATGGAAATCATTTAATATGTCTTAAACATAAAGTATATAATTTCAAGATTGCATAAACACTGACTGACAAACATAACATCTTTGTAACTCAGCCTAAGTCGTTTAATGTTCTGGATGTCCACAATATGTCTTTATTTTTGTACAATTGGTATAAGCACAAAATTTAGGTCACAATCAGCCGTTTCCCGTCCAAACAAAACCAATAGAATCAGGTTCGTGACGATCCAGAGCTCTATTCTTATGATCCCGTTCTACAATTCGTCGTGTAGCGCTAAATATACGACGAATCAACCGGCCTCCTGCTTTGTTCGCCTATCAGCCCCACTTCAGACGATTTGGCACTTACATCCTCCGGCAGGCATTGTGGCATTGATTCACGGAGACGTTTGAGAGCATATGTTGTGATTTGAATGCAATGTGGAATCACGAAAAGGTGCAGGTTGCAATGTTTTGGGTTTATATTATCTGATATTCGATAAATTACAATTATTAAGTGCCGCTGATTCGTGATACCATTTTTTAATCTATCTGATAAAATTGCTAATTGATTATTCGGGGTAATTTGTAATTAATAAGATTTTTTTTTGCCTCGCTTTGTTTCCACACCAAATATATTCCAAAACGTTGGTACTTTGTTGACGTTCAAAAAAAGGTCTATATGAATCAATCATTTTTGCGTTTGATGCAGATTACGTTTGGGGTATTTTTTTCCTCTTGGTATGTAGACATCGTGGCCATGATGAAGTAAGCGCGCTAATGATTGTTTATATTGTTTCAGCATGAGGTCACGGCGGTGGTGCGGTGTCCGCATGGAAGCGCGGCGGACTGCTGATCACGCGCTGCACACGCTGCGCGCGCAATTTCGTCGCGCCCTGCCGGAATGGACCGCGCGCGCCTCTCGCCGCCGCCGGATAGCGCGAACCATCGGCCGCTCCAAGGAGGACCCGGCGGAACCCTCGAGGCAACCACCCCGCCTGCGGAGGCCTTAAACGACCCAGAGACTTCGCGGCCCGCGCCGCGCGCGCTACCCTCTATTCCAGAGAGCGAGCCTTTGCTCGATCCGCTCAGTGTCAGTGTTAGTGAAAATTCGCGGAAAAACGGACGTCCGCTTCACGTGCAGTTCGACGCTCAGTCGCCGCCCGCGCCCGTTTCCGTGTCGAGCTCCAGCTCGAGCTCCTCCGATGACGAAGATGTGTCGATCGCTGAGGCGCGGCCCCCCGACGGCGGGTGGGGTTGGGTCGTCGTATTCGCCTCCTTTTTGGTCAATCTTATCGCCGATGGTATCACGTTCAGTTTCGGTGTATTCTTCCCGCATTTTCTGGAGTACTTTGGCGAAGGCAAGGGAAAGACCGCATGGATTGCTGGCATCTTTATGGCGATGCCGCTGCTCTCTGGACCTATCGCCAGCTTCCTGACAGATAGATATGGCTGTCGGCGCATGACTATTTTTGGATCGCTCTTAGCAGCTCTAGGATTCGTAATATCCGCCTTTGTAGATAATATGGAGACGCTATTTCTTACTTTTGGCATTATGGCCGGATTTGGACTAAGTTTGTGTTACGTAGCAGCGGTTGTAATAGTTGCGTACTATTTCGAGAAAAAACGATCGCTCGCGACCGGAATATCGGTGTGTGGAAGTGGCATAGGCACGTTCCTATTTGCGCCGCTAACTTATGTTTTATTGGACGAATATGGGTGGCGAGGAACGACGCTTATATTAGCAGGATTCTTCCTTAATATGGCAGTTTGTGGATTGCTGTTTCGAGATCTGCCCTGGACGACAACAATGAACGAAGAGAGAGCGAAGGAGAGAAAACGCAGACGAGAGAGGAAACGCAACAAGCGCTTTGGTTCGTCAGCGGATAGTTTCTCAGATAGCAAAAGTAGCGCGGCAGGTTCAATGAAGGTCACTGACGCGGTGGACATTGAAGCCGTGGCATCGCCGATTGTGCCTCAATTTAGTTCCTTAGTAGACCTACCTACGTTTATGACTGGAGGGGAAGGCGTTTCGCTGGAAGTGTTCGAGTTGATGTCTAATAGAGGCAGAGCTTATGCTATGCTAGCTCAGAACTATCCGGGAATAATGTTGTCGTCTAGAAGCTTCAGTGATAGTGGTCGATTACACGAGCAGTCTCCTCCCAAAGCCTTAATGTCACCTGGCACTGCATCCCCGGGCACGTTGTCTCCTATGTCAGCACCGCCGGCTCCAGAGACCAACAGTAGAACAACTCCACTCAGTGAAAAGGCAGCGTTGTCTTTGTGGTTAAGGCGCCAAGGTGCAAGTGGTGCTGCCTCTAAGAAACCGCCTGCGTTCTTCAAGGACTTGAGGATACATAGGCACTCTCTTACATACAGGGGTGCAATGCTTAACATCAATCGATACAGGCTCAGAGCTTCGTCATGTCCAAACATCTTCAGGAACTCTATGACCACCATTGCCAAAGAAAAGGTTTGTCTCCTTTTTAATTTTAACTGATTTTTTTAATCGTTAGATAGATTAAAAGTCATTAATTTAAGTTAAACTTATTATATATCCGCGGTTACGCGCTCTTCAGTTAAGTTTTTTCATAGCAAAGTGTGTCCAACGTGTTAGTCTACGTCACAAACTATGTGTGCGAAATTTCTTCTAATAAGGTGGTAAAATTCTTGTGGTTTATTTGCATAAGTATAATTTACACGTTCAATTTACAACTATTTCCAAGTTTTATCTGCAGCTTTGCTTTACTATTTTATAGTTTGTGTAGTAAGGTAGATTTACTTATATGAAGCATTTGAACTTGTCTCAATCTAGTCGATTGTGATTTGCTTTAGGTTTGATTCCTTTACAAGTCTATGTAACATCAGGCAAACTATTTTAATTAATTTCAAAATCTCTTTAGAAAATACTTGTATCAACTTTCAGGTGCAGTGGTACGCTGGCCTGTGGGACTTCTGGGATCTAGCCGTGGACTTGTTAGATTTCTCTCACTTCCGCAATCCTGCGTTCGTGTTTTTCGCGATATCCAACTTCCTCCTGTACATGTGGTACGACGTGCCCTACGTATACATCGCTGACAGCGGAATGAAGATGGGCTTCAATGAGTCCCAGTCGTCCATGCTCATCTCAATCATCGGCATCTTGAATATGTTTGGAGAGGTAAGATTTTAATGTTATGAAATAATGCATATTCGCATTCACACACACGCAATGGTAATAGGAGTACCTTTAACTTACTTGGAACCATTGATGCAGGAACACAAGCACATTACTCTGTTTTCTAATAAACTCTTCTAGTCTTTTCCTTGGCCTAACTACGTTGTTACGTATACAGGAGGCGTTCCAACTTATTCTTCAGTTGAAGCAACGCATCTGTGACCGATCTTAGGCAGGACTCAATTACTATCTGTGGTCCACTTCAGATGTCTATTGGCGGCAGTGGCCACTTACCAGCAGATGGACTGCGTGTTTGCTTAATATTTCTTTTATTTATATAAAAAAGTTTGCTTAAATCTTCTTTAACAAAATATAAACATAAAATCATGTCCTAATACGTATTGAACTTCCCGTAAGATAATTGTGCGCATCGGGCAAGAACTCTTCGTATGAACTAGGTCTGATTTCATTAAACAACCCCACTTTAACACGCTACAAGATATTACACGCTATGCGATAACTAACAATGTTATCTGAGTCTGAACCTTATCTACTATAACTTGACCCTTTTAAAATCTTGGCGGCGGTCCGATAACTCATCGGGTTACGTAACGCCACGTGGCAGATATTCGCTGAGAACACGTGTTTCATCGCCTTGTGTAATTGGTAATTTGGTGTCTATTAGAAACTAGAAACATGCTTAGTTAGAGGAAATGTCAGTTATACAATAATGTTAGCCGTCGCGCGACGCCTGGCAGATGTGAAATAAATATATAGATAATATGCATAAAAAACAAGATTACGACAGGAAATAAACATAGCATAATGAAAAAATAATATGGTAATTTTTGCACAGAAAATGATGACGGTTTATTTTATAAACATTCATTTTCATTAAATATAAAAAAAACAATGTTAATTTCAAGTATACCTATGGTATATATACAGTCTATATGTAGTAGAATATACGGCGTGGCGACCCGTTGCCACGGCAAGGGTCGCCACACCAGCAATAAGGCCTATATGCGCCTATAGATGTTTCACATCAAAAATAATACAAATAACGCTTTCTACACTTATAGCCCCACATTAGGATTTTCTCCTGTGTCGTTGGTACCATGGCCACATAAAGACGAATGCACAAACAGCCAGACCCAGAATAGAAATCTAAATTCATCATTCAGATGTCTGTCTGGCCTCACAACGTGTCAGATTGTTATGGTGACCGCTCCACCACGCGGGTCCTCATACAAAATCAGGAGCATGGGCAGCAGCGTCTCCCTGGTAACATCATCACCGACTGCGGTCACTACCATGCATGTCCGTTGCAATTGGCAAATCGGCTATTGGCAATACCCCCATATGGGGATGCTTTTGACCGATAGTGGAGCAAAGAGCTGATGGATGCGATCGATTAAAATTTCAGCATTTTTCAATTTGTTTAGCTTTTTGTAACTTTGTAATTGAGTTATATTCTGTATCAGGAAAATGCATCTTGAAATTAAAACGTTTCTTTGCTAACCAATTGATGTATAAAATTTTAGTCATGCCATTCATGATTAAAACCAAAATGCTTGCGCAATTAATAACCTTCAATTTTTTCGCTGCGGTAAATTATAAAGCAATAAAAATAGAGGATTTCAAAAGTTTTAAGGGAATGGTTGATTGGTTGACTTTGATTTTAATTGTTCTCGCATTGACTCATGCGCCCATATAAGAGAATTTGAGACATTTAAGGCGATAACTATCTGGAGTCCTGGAGATTGAGTACAGAAAGCATATATGCTATAAATTTCAACCACCCAGCGCGGCATCCTGTGAATACATTATAGGCTCAGGAAGAATATGATTGGTGCATAGTCACTTAATTTTAGGGATTCCTTAAAGATTGGCTTTGTTCGATTATATTTATTTATTGCCTTATATCGGATTTTTGACGTAATGTGACACGTAAATTATAAACGTCGTTTCTGAGATAAAACCGCACAAACGGACAAAAATATCGCATAGTGGAATGAAAGTGGCCAATTATTTACAAATTGATTAAATAAATTGTACCCTAAGGGCCAATTCACACCGGGAAAGCAGCGGCGCGGCGAGCACTTTTTGTGTGAAATAATTTTAAACTCTATCTACATAATTAAGAGATCAAAATCGCTCGAGAAGCCTGAAAAGGGCGCGCTGCTGCCTGCGGTGGCGCGAGCAGTCGCGCGGCGACACGCGCCTTGTAGCGGTAGTGCCCGCGGCGTTGCAAAGCCACTAGCGGCCGCGGGCTTCCCGGTGCCCTCGCCCAGAGACCAGGCGCGTGGTGTCGGGAAGCGGTGCGCGGCCGCATCGTATGCTGCAGGTCGCTGGCGGCCGCTGCCGGCCTCTGCCACCCGGTGTGAATCGGTCTAATAACGTAGACTATCGTCTAGCGAATTACAAAAGGGACGACTTTGTGTTAGAATAGGACAAATATAAATATTATGTCCCTTTAGTAACCAAATGCGAACACAATTTTATTATTGAACAGCAGTGTAATGAAATGTTGTGTTCTGGTCTGAAGTTTGTGGTAAGGGAGACAATCCATTCGAGGCAATCCATCTTAGTCCTCAGGGGTAGCAACGCATCTGTGGCTAACCTTATGTGAGTTTTGATCTTACTTAGGGTTGATTACAGATGTCCATGCGCGGCAGTAGCCACTTACCATCTACCCACCAGATGGTAAGATGGTAAGTGCATGGTCGTTTGTTACTTCCATACTAAAAAAAAAAAAGAAATTATTTCCACAAAATGAGAACTTCGCATTATGTCTCTACTATTCTCAACGTGCGATTACTTGGCTTGGTACTTTCACATAGGTATTTATAAAAATCTCTTGAAAAAATTCCAGATTCTTCTCGGCTGGGTGGGCGATTGGGAGTCAGTTAACCCGAGCTTAGTATACGCAGGGTGTATGGTGCTCTGTGGCTTTGTTACACTCATCATGCCACTTCTTACTACTTACTTGGGCCTGGCCTCCGCCTCCGGGGCCTTCGGGGCCTTTATAGCAGCCAACTATTCGCTCACCAGCATCATCCTCGTGGAGCAGATCACACTGGAGAAGTTCACTAATGCGTACGGGCTGCTTTTGTTGATACAGGGCGTCGCCAATCTTATCGGACCGCCACTCGCTGGTAAGAATTTTTTATTTTGTAGGTTTTAAAGCCGTTATATATTGTTGGATTATTGGTTGATAGAAGGTAAATTAGAATGGACTTAACCACAATATTAATATCTAGAATGAAATGTTAAATTGTATCATTGTAAAGTATGTACTGGATTTTAACATCCTTTCTATTTTTTCCATTGTAACCTGATGATAAGAGGTCATTTATTGACAGCTGTAATCAAGTCCTTGTAGAATACAGATTTTACCTGCAACCCATAATAGATGCGTTGCTACTCCTGGCTAATATGGCATATTATGTAAGCTAGCTGGTAATGACCTGGTGTCGCTCCCACGGCGTAGGGTACCTGTTAAAGGTTTCCCTCTCGAGAACAAAAAAAAAATAATGATAATAAATTATTTTTGCAATATGTACCTTGTCTATTTTTTAAATATGGAACAGGTATTTTATTGATGTACCGCTGTATGACCATGACCACGATCTATAGCGTGAGTACTCGTTACACATTAATTGGATGAATTCCGCGATACGTCACGTGGTCACATGACTACGATGCGATATGCGATACGACTATGCAACTGGGTCGAAATATAGGAAATAAAGAAACTAAAAATCCGCATATCGCGAATACGCATTACATATTACAATGTTTCAATTCCGCGATATTATTAGTCTACAATCAAACATGTTCTTTGTGTATTATCTTCTCATTTTAATGTGTTACGGGTACTCAGGATGTGTGGTTTTTGAATTTATTTTTGCCGATATTTCGACCCAGTTACATGGATCGTGGTGACGGCGAAATGTTCCTCTAAAATCATGTTTTCACTTCTCGTTTCCTGTTTCCAGGCTGGGTATTCGACGTGACCGGCACATACGACCTGTCGTTCTACCTCGCGGGTCTCTTCATCGGCGTATCTGGTCTAGTGCTGCTCGTGCTGCCGATATACTCCTGCGTGAAGAAGTATAACCAGATGCGCAAGCGCAACACGAAGCCTGCGACTACAGATAACACCGGCGAAGAGCCAAAGGCCAACGGCGTTAAGTATAATGGCAAGTTGATTATGTAGATCAGCGATCGGCAACCTTTTGGCAACACGGACTGCTAATTGCAATGTTAGGTGTGATGGGACGTTGATTATGTAGATCAGCGATCGGCAACCTTTTGGCGACACGGACCGCTAATGGCAATGTTAGGTGTGATGGGAAGTTGATTATGTAGGCCAGCGATGGCAAATCTTTTTGGAAATTCGGGCCGCCAACGGCGTTAACTACAACGGGTAGTTGCTTATTTAGAGCAGCGATCGGCAACCTTTTGGCAACACGCTAATGGCAATTTTAAGTATAATGGGAAGTTGATTATGTAGATCAGCGATCGACAACCTTTTCGCAACACGAGTCGCTAAAGGGAATGTATTATAATAGGCAGTTGATATTTTACGGTGTAAAACGCAAAAATATATTGTTTGTTTCTGTAATTTGGCGTCGCATAAAAGGGCGTCATGAATAAATCGTAATCTCGTTTATTGTAACTAGATTAAGCGAGAAATTAGGTTATATGTGTTTGCGGACAGCTAGAAGAAATCCCACCACCCAGTAACACCTCCGGGCCACAGGCAGAGGGGCGCAGGTTGTCGATCGCTGATATTTATCATTATCGAATATAAGGTTTAGAAATGGGTAGTGATTTAGAGTCAAGAGTCATCGATGATTGTAAAAATAAGTGAAAATCCATTTTGTTAATATGACTGAGGAATAAAGGGATAAATAATGAGTATGGAACATTATGGGAAAAAAAGAAAAGTAAGGGAAAAATAATTGAAATCTTGTGGAAAAGTTTAAATGACTAAGAATAATTTGAAGACGTTATGGAATATTAAAATATGTATTAAGATAAATGGACGAAGCTGATTGAGATAAAAAGGCTTAATAATTGCATAGAATAATAAATGATCAGTCCATGTTTGGATATGAGCCGAGACGCATCATCGGAAATACATTATATAGATTAGAAAATACAATTAATAATATCTTGACTGAATTAGAGATCATTAAAAATAAAAATAAAAGATATTATCAGTTTGATAATTTGACTAATAATACATAGTTTGTCAATTTACGGAAGTACATGTACATCTACATGTAAGTTAGATTTGAAAATAACTGTTGTAGATCACTGGTTCTCAACCGGTAGTAAATGTATCGCAGATAAGAGGCAATCGGTCGTCAAAAGTATTTATAGTTTTATTTAATCATTTTTTGAATGTTATTATTTAATATTCACACGCCTTTCCTGCTAAGAGTCTTTGGTCGTAAAAATGTTGAGAATCACTGATTTACAAGCCTTTCATTTTAATTATAATGTTAGTTTCAAATAAAAAAAAATAGCGTAAAAAATGTAAATGAAATGTACTGCATCTTACGAAATTGTATTACGAACAGTTGAAGTTAGACGATCAGTATGGTGTATTACAATTGTCAAAGAACTCTTTAGTTATTTAACTGTATTACGTAAGCTTTAATTGGCGGCTATCTACTATCGACCCCTAGATCATTACCAGAGTTTGAACCCTAGCTTCTTATCAAAAATATTGTGTAAAAAATCTATTTATCTTTGGTTAATGATTTGTTTGGTAAATTATTAAATGACTTAACATCGCACAGTGAGGATGAAAGGCACTTAATGCGAAATTTGTAATTAGTATAAATATAACAATAGTGTTCGGTTTTTGGTCATTAAAGGGACGTAATATTTTTGTTTGTTCTTTTCTAGCACGGAATATCACGTTTTCAATCGCTAGACGATATACTGCGTTATTAGGAACAGTTTCAAAAATTTAACTCAATTTGCCGAATATTTGAAAGAAAGAAAGAAAACATTTCTATAAATAAATAAATAAACACTTTTTACACTTGGGCTATGAGTGTAGAAAGTGTTTGTTTATTACACACTAGGATTTTTTCCTGCGTCGTGGGTACCATGGACATACAAACGAATACACAAACACCCAGACCCAGAACGAAATCTAAATTCATCATTGAGATGTCTGCCTGGCCGGGGACCAACCCCGGAACCCGACGCGAGTCAGACGTACCGGTCTGCGGTAACCGCTTTGAGTTCGGTACCTTTCGTTTTCATTTTGCGATATGTCCGAATTGATCCTGTTATCTTGTGACGATCATTAATATTGAGAAATGACAAAGTTATATTTGTAAAACGTACGAAAATCATATAAAAACGATTTTTTAATGCAATATTTGTTGAATATATTTATTCTCATTGTTTAAATATATCCATCATTATGTTTATAACACTGATGCATTATAGAAAAGAAGTTCCTAGCTTTTATTTATTTGATTTGGTAAGCATGTTCATTGTTTTGAATGTGAATAAATGAATAAACCCAATGAAAAAATGAATACAAAATAAGTAACAATAAAAGCCATGATGTGACAAAGCGAATATTTGACACGATTTTGTAATTTTGTTTAAAGAAGAGAGGGGGAAGGAATGATATGATTTAGGTATTATTAGGATTTCTGTTATTCAACTTCTCATTAATAATGGTTATTATGAACAATGGTTTTTATGAAGTTATTAAATTCGTGTTTAAAATTTTTGGAGTTAGGTAATTTCATTTTTTAATTAGAATTTATTATTAAAACTAAATTTGATATAATTGACGGGTATATCGCCCAGTGTTGGAAAATGTACTAAATTTTACAAAACATTTTTTTCCAATTTTTAAAGGTACAATCAAACAAGAAAAATAATTAAGGATGGGGAAGGGGTTACTCGATTCCGTTAAGGCCCCCAATCTCATTGAGCGGTGAACATTTCACTTGTATAGTTAGGGAGTTAAATATGACTGTATGTTATAATAAGTTTGACGGCTATCACCGTAATCGATTAGAAGATTTTACATCAAAAAATAAAAATAAAGGCCTAAATTAATTTCTAGTGTGATAAATGTAGTACGTTGTTGTTATGAATGCCCCATGATATTTCACATGACGAATTAAATTGATGTTACAATTAAATAAATTAAATTAATGTACACGGAATGTTAGTTTAAAAAAATCGTGAATTCTAATTGTCAATCTCTGACTGTTTCCAATGTTACCCTAAAAATCTAAAACTACTTTTGTGTCATTTATTAAAGCTATAGAATATAAATAAAATTAATGATTTAAACACCAAAGATTGTTCCACATTTATGTCAAAATTACCCGTAGTGTGTAGCCTATGGGCGCTAGCTTCATATAGTGTGTGTTATTCTTCATATAACATGTGTTAAACATGCAAGAAACAAAATTTTAATATGTAAATATATTTCGAGGAATACAATAACTGTGGGCGTTGAAAGAGATACAATTAGTTACATAGTTTGTTGAATGTAGGAGATATCAAGATGATCAATAATAAGTTTCCCTGTATTGGGCAGCAAGGAACTTTGGAATTAGTTCGCTACGGTAGCTAAGTGGCAGTACAGTTGGTATACAAAATGTACTAGAATATGGCTCGCAACCCATGTATATAGATTTCTACTCTATTGGTTTAAAATTTATATTATTATATATTATTTAAACCTTTATATCTTAATTTGTATTAACGGATAAAAAACACAAATACACGTAACAGTTAACTTTGTTTTTAATGATTTTTTAGTTTGAAAATAACAAAATACGAACTAATTAATTTTACAATTACATAAATACAAGAATATAATACCATATGTAGAAAGAAGCAATTGAAAACTAATAGCAGTTGACTTGAAAAAAATTACGTGTTTGCTGTTTTTTTGTTTGTAGGACTTTTACTGTTGGAGGACATAACGAAACAAATGTTTCATGCATAGGGGCTAAGACGAGCGTCTTGGAATGAGACCAAACTATTAAATATCATAATTTGACTCTAACATGATTTACTTTTGCTAATTGAAGTTACATGATGTAAAATGTATTGATTTTGTGTGTTTATGCCATTTGTCGAGCAAAGTTGGATAACTAAATAGAGCGGTATCGATTGAACCAGAATATGCTTCATGTCCTCATTATTGTTCGGCCGCTCAGAGAATGCATGGAGTCCGTCAGTTAGTATCGGTTGGATATGACTAGAGTTGGAATAGTGCTACTTCTTTGTATCGTTTCTAATTTCTGAATATAATTAACGTAAAGAAAATAAAAAAAAAATCGAAAATATTTAATGCAGTAAATTAAATATTTTTTAATGTAAGAATAAAATCAAAGAATCAGACTCTAATTCGCCCGAAAAGCTGCGTTCATGATCACTTAAACCTATATGTATTATACATTACTATCAAAATGTTATCAATTTTGATATCTCGTTCAAAATCGTGTAAAATAATCTTTTTATATTGACGAACTTTACCGTGTAATATTGAATTTATAATATTAAAAAAATTGTTTCATACTATTGACTATTACTATGATTACTTATTTATTCTATCCATCCATCATCAGCTTTTTGGTGTCCACTGCTATACATAGCTCCCTCTGGGTTTTATTTGCTACCCATGCTTCCCTCGTGCGTGTCGGTGTGGGCAGTGGGTTGATGCAACCCAGGGAGACGCTGTTGCCCATCTCCTGGATTTTTTTCTTAGTGGCCGACATCCACGGGAAGAGAGGGAGCAGTTTTATTGAAGATCGACACTATACGATTGTTACTAATATAATTCGTTTTTTTTTTTAACATTAAATTTAGCTCGAACTTATGTCATTCATTGTTGTTTGAGAAACTAGTAACGTTTCTCAAACTATCTATAATTTCTAATGATATTTTTCCATTGTACAGAAATGAACAAAACTATTATAATCGTAAATTCTACGTCCCTTCAAATTTACGTCGTTCATTCGAAAACAACCTTTCAGGAATGCATTCTCTCAGCGGCCAAACTACAAGTCATATCAATTGGCGTCAAAGAAACGGTTCTCTTAATTAATTGTCTTGAACCATTATTCATATAAAGAAAAATGTTTGGTAACTTTTTGTCGCTTCATTACGCTAAGGAATAGCAATTTAGTAACATTATTACAAAGGGTTATACCAAATATTACGCTTTGTCTGGATTGTGTAGTTTTAAGAATTATGGCTAAGTGAATTAAAGAAATTACTAATGATTAATTATTTATTAAGATAAACATTCACAATCAGTAGAATTCTACATTATGATATATGAAAATTCAAACATAATTTAGCGCTATTTTTCATGCTAGTGATATTAAAATAATTCGTGAATATTATTGTCATTTGCTAGGTTAAGGCGTATGTTTGACTATGAATTTTGCAATAATTTTAATTGAATCAATATGATCTATGTTAACATGACAAGACAAAAAACAGTAATTGTTGTTATTTTTGTGATAAATTCTAGATTTTTATTACGTATCTAGTTTTTAGGTAAGCAAAGAAGCTATTATATTATCTTGCCAAAAATGTCTACAACAAATTGTTTGCCCTAAGTAGTGAAGGTAGCTCGTGAAAGAATTTTACTAAAGTTTGTTAGTAGAGTATGGTTAAGTCAGTATCGTGAATATGTTTGAGAATTTGACATTTTACTTACTATATAATTCAGTGTGGCATAATAACCATTATGTTTTACGATATATCACAAGAATTTGTAGTGCACGTTTATATCATTAATAACATTAATTATATTGAAGTGAGATTGGCCGCATACGTAGAGATAGGTTTTCTGATTTTTAGTTTTTTTAACCTAAATGCAATTCCCGCATACGAATCATTGACAACACATTCGTTTATTTTCCGAACGGAATAACGTTCAGTAATTCTTAACTGAACGTAAGAACGTGCAGTTGAGAATTCATTCCTGCGTTCGGGTCTGGAGAACTAAAGTATTTGAGTTTAGATCTTTCTGAGTTTAGATCGGAATTTGGAATCGAAAACCTGATCAGGAATCGAACGTATGGTTTGAGACGTAGGTGTACGTCACCTACGTCTTGGACTTTGATATATTTGATTGTCACCAATATTTAATGTTAATTAGACAATGGTACCGTGTACGGCGAATAGTATTTGATCATTGGAACAATTAGGTTTATTTGTGTAAAGATTTCAAGGTATTTTGGTCAAAGGTGGGTCCATGAATGAATTTTATTTAATTTTTCTTATGTTTGTCGCTTCAGTTGGTTGGATAGAAATTGAAACCAGTAAACATATACATTTTGAGTTTGTATCGGACCGTATTTTTTTATATTCTCTTAAAACATTTTGGAAACAGTTAAATAACTTAGTCAATGGTATAAATGACAGTGAGAAATGCAGTGGTTATAAATACTTATGGTGAATGTTAGTAATGGTGTAAAGCATTAGATCCGTATTTACTGAAAACAATACATATATTAAAACTGAAGTATGTAAACTTAATTAAGTTCACACTTATTTGTAATTACCAAAACGTAACGTGACGAATACCTTTCGTATTGTATCATATGTGTTTATTTCATTTACGTATATTGTACTTTACAGTATCATAATGGTATTACTGTCTAATTCCTTAGGCTGCGTGTCTGTCGGTCTGAAATACTAAGTGAGTGGCGATGCCAACGAAACGGGTATAGAAATGTATTATTACACTTGTGTCGCTTGCATGTTGTGTGCGTCTCTAGTAAAATTTATCTTATACAATTTATTTTTGTTTTATTTTACTTTTTTCTTTATTTTGCTTATCTATTTATTTTAAGATCCGCGTGGCGCAGTTGCCTTTATACTAGCAGAGGTTTCGGGTTCGACACCCGGTTAAGTATGTCTGTATGATGAAATAGCATCTGTGATGGGTCTGGGTGTTATGCGTCTTTGTGTGTTCATGATATTTACGTTGTAGTGGGTCTTAATGCGATGGGCGTAGGAAGCAATATTTATTTAATATTATGGATTTTTTTGCATTATATATGTATGGTAAGTAAAATTGGTCATATATCCAAACATAAGTAATATCTACTTTATAAAATCACTGGAGGAGCATGATAAGAGGGCCCATGTGTCTTCCTTTATAACGATTTCATCATATAATGCATAAACAAATCTGTATATCTGTATATCAAGCCAATTACTACTTAAAATTTATTGCGATTGCAAACTTTTAACCGATTACAATTTGCAAGTTTCATTCAACATTGACGTAGAAAAAAAAAACAAAATGTCATTACTGTACTTACTGTAATTAAATTGAAGTTATTTTAAATGGACTAGATGTATTTATACGTAATAATAATATATTCCAATAATGACTCTAAACACGAACAATACTTGATATATTTGAGACTGCCAATGTAGTTATACTCTCCCTTGAATGTAAAATAATTAACCCTTGAATTAAAAATTACTTCGTATCTAGATTTTGTGATAAGAATGAAACGAGATGAACTAAGTACTAAAACATTCCATTAGATTATTAAACTGTAGAATGAATTAGAGATTTATTAAATGTAAGCGACTATTACCATTTTGAGATTTATAACTTTAAATATAGTTACTTACAGAGTTTTAGGTGTGGACTACAGTAGCAACCAACCAATGTCGGTTACAGCATAGACGAAATTGTTTTTATCGTAAATTTAAAAGCACTATACTTGTGAAAGATCAGTAAGATAAATAAAAGCTCATTAATAATTGTCCTCCTAAGCAATAGTTTATTTTCTTTTTTGAAATCTGTAAAAATGTCATTTTAACTGAATAAGCTTATCCAGAGGGCCACGAAATTTGTTTTTCGCTGCAATTTTCAACGTTCAGCGATTGTCTGCAAAATTACCTACTAGAAATTTGTGGTAATTTTCGTGGCCATATAACATTTATTTTTAAAGCTCAATCCTAACGCTTGCAGCTCCAAGCGGATGGCGCTTAAAGCGAATATTTCGTGGCCCTGGAGAGCGACTCGATGTGTCGTGATAATGTTACCTTGTGATTATAATAACATAATAAAAAATCACGTTTATCACAAAACAGTAACTCTACCTGTGAGATGCTGTCTTCCTTTATGAAAACGATTATGATTTTTTTCATTCACACACCGTTACAATATCAAGTTAATCTTATTATCTACTTACCTACTAATAGTACTCATCTATTTATTATAATACCTACTTATTTACAACAATTATCTGAATTTATTCAAGCCAATCTATAACCTAACCCCACTTCACCTTTCAACACCAATTATAAAATATGCTAACCCTACCAGTACTCCCTGTTACTACCCATATACCTACTCAAGTAATAATCACAATACATTACAGTTTATTTTAAATAATTAAAGTAGACATTCTTAGTGATTCATTTTAAATCTAAGAATGGTTAGTGTAAGTAGTTTTATTCTATTACAATTGAAATAAAATAAGTGTGGAAAGTGGAGGTCGACTAGATTTTATTTTCAGTTTACCCGTGGGCGCTCAAGTTTGAATACATAAAGGTACTAGCGATTATAAAAAAAAAAACATTTACGGGCTTATTCTGTTCGTTCTGTGTTAATTATTGAATAAAGTTATTATTTTAACGTAGATAAATGTGTCGCGTTAACATAATTAAAAATATGTTATCCACGTTTAATTGCCTCATTTTCTACCTATGGGCCCAGTCGGGTTTCAAACTGAGTCCGTAAATGTGTACACTTATTACGAGTTCATTATGTTTTCTTAAAACATACATAATTGTTTATGTTTTCGTTTCAATAATTTCAATGAACATTGCAAGGTATAACCCAAAAAGAAAACAATGGGCAGAAACGGAAACAATTATTGAATTGTGGAATCTAGATAAACTCGTAATAAGGGCACAGAACGATTTCCAGGAGACATTTGGAGTTATTACATTAATTTTGATGCTGGATGCTATAGCAATTAAAAGCGACTATTGCCAAGTATGTATCTATAATGTAGATATTTAAAAAGACGTTCAAGAAGAACTCATTTAAGGCCATTTCCTATGAAACGTATCTTGTGATGTTGTCCATATATGTGGCTTATTATTTTCTATTAAGTCTTATTAAAATACTTTGGTATAAACGTTACGTAAAATATTGATGAGGGTACTCATAGTTTTAATTCCATACTTATTATATTTCAACAATCTGTTGCCTATTTACGTTCCATGAATACCTCATTAATGTTTAATTATATTATTATACCTACTGCACACGAGTTGGGGCCTTCCAATTGGCTGATTCCCTTTTATTATAAGACGTTTGTGAGTTTTAGATTATTCAATAAATTGACCATTATTAGCTTGAATTTCTTGTTTTAATTTCCCTTGTTTCTCGATTTAGGATTAAGATGGTAGATACTAGAAAAACACCTTCTATAAGTTGCAAGAAGAAGGCTTTTAGGTTGCAAATAGGAAAGGTTGTGTTGTTGGAAATTAAGTGGTTTTTTGGAAGTACAGTATAGTTGCTTAGTTCCGCCTCAGTGCTATACCGATTTATGTTCAACAGCAGGTAATTAAATAATTGGATAGGGTCCAGACCTTCACCTCGGGATAGTTTTATACAAACTTAATGAACTATAGAACTACTATTAATATCACCATAATTTTACTAGATATCCCTACTTCCCTACTAATATTATAAATGCGAAAGTAACTCTGTCGGTCTGCTAGTCTACTACGCTTTAACGCCTAAATCACTGAACCGATTTTAATGAAATTTGGTATAGA
>DWTU01000168.1:0-21242 GCA_018251515.1 Cecropterus confusis | reverse complement strand
GATTCGAGATATTGCCTATCACTGTCACCTATCTTTGTTTTTATCGAGATATCTATGAGAACAGGGATTTTCAGCGCTTTTAACAATCATTAAAATGCCAGAATGCCAAATGGTTCTAAGCCAGTGCCGATATGCGTTTGGATTTAAGTAGCACTGAACCAAGAATTCAGGTGTTTAGTTTTAAAACGATAAATTAACTTTTTATTCATTTTCAATTTTATTTTTACTCTATATTTCTCAGACCTCCCAATAATTAGTGGTCCATGGGTGGACAGAAATCTTGTCAAATGGTCCCTCGTCATTAAAAGGTCAAGAACTACTGTCCTATATACATCAGTGGCCTGTCGGATATAGTCCACAGATGCGTTGCTATTTCTTTACCATTCCACAACCTCTTACTAACACGCAGCACTTTAAACTGGTGTTATAAGAGAGATAATCAAAAAATAGTCTTAATATATATAAATTACGTGCCATGTTGTTTGTCCGCTATGGACTCCTAAACTACTGAACCGATTTCGATCAAATAGGCACACTGTGTGTAGTATGATCCAACTTGAAAGATAGGATAGCTTATCTTAATCTTAATATACATACATTACGTGTCAGTTAGGTAATAAACCTTAACAATTAGTACTAAGAACCACACCGAATTAATGGTTAATGCCCAACGAAGTAGTATTTGTAAGAAACTTCTCTCTTGATACTTGATGGCGCGTTTGAATTTAAAGTGAATATTTTTTTTTAGTTAGAATTACTGTAGGGTTTCCCAAACATTATGGTTTCTAATGTAGTCAACATTGTATGTTCTCTCGTGGATTACCAACTGCGATAATTCAATTACAGGCTGCGAGAGGCGGTTAAAATTTAATAAAGAGTGTAATTACAAAACCGGTATGGCCATTTACGCGGCATTTAAATCATAATATGAAAGCCAAATCGAAAATATAATTTTGGTACGATATTTTAATTTATGGCCACACCACAGCATAAATAAGCGTGAAATCCCCAAAAACGTTGTCGATACGCAAAATTTATATGTCAACACCGGCCGCACGGAAGCCAATATTACCATTAGATAAATATTCAACATTATAAATAAACCCCGACCTAGCCAACATTAATAAAAACACAAAACCACTTTAATATAAATTATGAAAAACATTACACATTGCCACACGCGCAGTAAACGTCATGACGATCAGCTGATCAAATATATTGCTACTATAAAAAGTGAAAACGCAAACTACGCGCCCCCGTAGCGCTGTCCCTTTCAAACGAATGAACAAATCATAGGAAGGAGCGAGAAGGATATAAAGTGAGTCGCGCCGTCGCGTAAAATGATATATTAATGTCAGCTGCGTTTAGGACCTCGTGAGTCTACAAAATAATAGATGGTCACAAATAAATTACTCGGCGAGTGCATTTCTGAACGAAATTCGGCCGGCCGTCGACCTCGACCGTGGCGCGTAAATCACGATTGATATACGGCTTGCGAAGGTCGCCATCTTGGATTTTGCGTTCGAAATTTGAATCTTCGTCTGATTCGATCGTTTTGGTACGTGTCAACGGAGCGTTTAGCGGTTTCTCGTGACTCCGACAAGCTGTTAACAATAACCGTACAATAAATGGGTTCTGGAGACCGAATCCTTCGTGTTTCTTTTCGATACTTCAATGCCATTACATGAACATGAGCTTCGGGCTCAAACTAGGTCATCTCGAAGTCCGTTCTGAGAATGTTATTGACAGCAAGTTTAAGATCGTGTTTGTCAGTTTTAATCTTATATTTAAAATGGTTTTTATGAAGATTCGAACAGTTAAATGACAGAACTATGATAACTAATTAATCAGAGTCGACTTGCGTCTACAAGAGTTTTAAAAAACAGAAACGGGATTATTTTTCAACATGAATCTTTATTTGTTATTCAAATACGGAGGAATAAAAACACACGTACATAATATTAGATTGTAATGCACAATTTTCACACCTATTATTTGCGCTAACAATCGGACATGAATTTTATGGATTCTATTACGCCATGCAGAAATACAAAACGAATTCTAATCAGATTTTATGTAATGGCAATACCGCCGTGACAGGCAACACTTGCTAATCATACGTCAATCTGACAGTTTATCGCGCCATCTTGGAATGGCTGCAACAATTACACAAATTGTTGATTGCTAAACGTTTTCATGTCCGCTCTGTACACTAATTGCTGGTTAATTTGTACTGTCTGTTTGTTTTCCCTGTCACATGTCGTTCCGTATTAGTTTTTTGTGTTGATGACTAAGTTTACGTAAGAAACAAGAGGTTATTTACATAACTTAAGCGGCTGTTGTCTGACATGGGTGTATGAATTAAATTTGGGTGTATAAATTACATTTAAATAATCATGTAAACTCAAGGTGTAAATCTTTTTAACTTAAGTTCTTGAACTTAAGTACAATTATATATTTACCTCTTATTCTTACAATAAACAGAAACTGTTAATCCGTTGCATTTGCTTTTATATTTCGAATTGCTTATTTTCATCATTTATATCATATTTATAATGTGATAACAAAACAATGGATCATAATTAAGTCATAAAAAGATTTACACCTTCCGTGTAAAAACGCCAGTAAACAATTGAAATACAACGTCTAGACTAGCCATCCTATCAACGATCGCTATTCAGATGATTTATTAAAATAGTTTTAGAGATACTTCTCCGCTCATAACTAGATCTGATTAAGGATACGAGTTGAGTTCATTTCAAACTTTATTGTATGATGCCGATCCTTTTATTTTAATAATAATAAGATGAATAACAAATCTTTCTTACTACTACGTTACTAACGTTACTAAGTTAATTAGAAAATTATTTTGAAAACCCTTTGATTTTATCTTAGCGTCTAAAATTATTTTATTTTTCCGCCAATGATGTACAAAATATCAAACCAATAGTTTTTTTTAACTGACCATGGCATTTATCGAAATGGCCCATTGTGTTTAATTAACGAATAATGCACAAGTTAGATACATATCATTAGTAGCAAACCACATTTGTATGGTGCTGGCGGTGCGGAACCATTAATCACTTTTGGAGGTCCGTAGGCAGTGATTACACGGGAGACAATGGAAGTGCATTACAGTACGATATTTGCTCGCTCGATGTTTCGGAATATTCCGATAACTACAGGGATTATAATCTGTGATGTATGAACAGACTATGAATAAAAAGAGTTACGCTCGTCTATGGATATCAAGTCAAGATATATATACGGCATGAGACCAACGGCCGATCAACCAAGTTTGTGGGTATGTACGAATATGTGTGTTTGTTACTTTTCACGCAAAAACTACTGGTCGGATTTCGCTGAAATTTGGCAAACAGATAGTCTAAGACCTGGAGTAAAATATGGGATACTCATTAACTTGGTGAACGTGACTTTAACGGGCGCAGCCGCGGTAATAATGTTGTATTTGCAAATATTTGTTCCTACAAAAAAGGAGATGACAAATATTAGAGCCTAAGAACGATTTACTGCTTTTTAAGTGTGTGAGTGATATTGATCCGGTTATTGGTATAATGAACTCCATTACTCCACCTTAAAATGAGAAAGACAGATCACGATCGACGCGAAAGAAACCAAGCTCATTAAAGCAGTAATTAATATTATACGGCTTACCGACACAAACAAATCAACGAACAGACGGATAAGGCGATAACACGATTTGAAATAAGCTTAAAAAAGCAACAGCATCCGTCTCTTTTCGCTAGCGCTGAAACGAAAGAGACGGGATCCTTCAATTTCAGTGCCGTTCGCATTTTATGATAAATAGCAAAACGAAAACACCTGAGTGTGTTCTCGTGTCCGATTGATATTGTTTGAATTAAATTTATTTTATGCATTGCGTTGCGAATTTCGTGCCAAATGAATACGCTGTTTCCGAACTGACAAAATTTCCCGCGCATCAAAATTGAAACGGATTCGAACGTTGATTTTTGAAATTGGAATGAATACGTCATTTTAATGACGTGCATGAATTTGAAAGGGTTCGATTCGTTTGTTTTACGTTCTAAATTGTTCTATTTGGCAAACTGATAACGAAGATGTCTGTTCAAACTAAAATTTATATTAGTTGTGACGTGAATGAAAAATTTTGCTGCGGATATTGTGACTATGAAATACATCAGTTAGTATTCCTAATATTAGTTATTTTATATTATAACGTAGCGAATTTTCAATTTCCGATAATATTTATGGTAGTAAACAACAAGTGAAAAGCGAAAGTTTATTAAAAAAATAACCATAGCAACACAGGCAATAAATTCGGTTTCATATTTGTCTATGCCACATCGATATGGAACCATGCGATTGATTTCAGTAAAGTCGATATTCGATTAAGGGTCTATACTAACAAGACTTTAGAACGCCATAAGTACCATCAGAAGCTTAAACGCATTTTAACGCTACCTTTAAAGTTTTATGATCGAATTTCGTTTGTTTATTACAAATGAGAGTTGTTCGAACACCAATAAATTAACATGCTTTAATGATCTAATCAAAGTTTATGACGCGAGGCGAATCCCCGGCCGACTCCTAGTGTTGCCCGATTGACTTATTTTGCGCTGAAAAAATGGCCGTCGACCGTAATTATTTTGATTTTATGAAGATTGGAATTTTTGTTAGTGATGTTTACAGCCGCGTTGATTTATGACGCTTCCTGGTGACCCGCACTTACCCATCGCATCTGGAACAAAAGAAAACATTTTTTAATCATCTGTACAGCGTTTTTATATTGTAAGAACGTTAAAATTGAAATTGTTAAGCTCCAGCATAAAGATAACACTTTAAACACTTTCTACACTCATAGCCCCACAGTAGGATTTTCTTCTGTGTCGAAGGTGCCGTGGACACACAAAGACGAATACACAAACACCCAGACCCAGAACAGAAATCTAAACTCATCATTCAGATGTCGGATCGAACCCGGGATCCACTGCATGGTAGACCGATATGGTGACCCCTCCACCACGTGGGTCGTCAAAGTCAAAGATAAACTGAGGTGAATTAAATTACGTACTTTGAATATTTTTTTTTAATTCAAACATTGATATGTTGCCAACACCAAGATTATACACCATAGATAATATAAAACTCATACCTCCATAATAAACTGTATTAACAATTTAAAATTGAAAAACCCACACAAGATTCATATCTACAGTAATGTTTCAGCCGTTATCAATTTTAAGAAAACGCTTATCAGCCTATCGTGACAAATTTGACACATTGACAGCTCCTTGACAGTTTGACAGCTGATGTTTTGGTGTAGCATAGAGTATGTAATAATTAGAGCCTCATTTATTAATGCAAAATCTATTTATAGATAATTCTAAAATGTAATTAAATGTTCTAGTAAGTTATCTAAGTATATCACATTAATAATAAAAAACGCATGATAAGTACGAAATAAAAAATAAACAAGGAATAAAAATAGCCGTTTGTTAAATTATTACACTGTACGAATCTCTCCACACATTCTACTAAAAATACAAGTGATGGTGGAATACCACTCAACATAGCCCTTATTTTAAATTTTTATTAGGATTATGTACCTAATCTAATAATAAGTAAATGTGGTACCACCACCATACAGAAACAGCTTTTAGAACCTATGGTCTGCTGGTTTGAAGGGAGTGATAAGGTAGACCTAAATATTTACCAGAGGTTTTTCATTCTTGGTTGACTTTCGGTGGTAGTGTAAGAAAAAATATTGTAAATGACAATTTGTAAGTGCCCCCGTACCCCTATACAAATAAAGACATTTCATTTCATTTCACCTAAGGTAGGACTCCAGTTCTATCTAAGGATGATCATGTATGTTCTTAGGCGACAGTGGTCACTTACTCTCAGGTAGTCTACATGGTCGTTTACCACTTCTGTATTTAAAATCTTTGTCAGCGTGCTATCGTATGGCCTTCAGTCTACGATTACCACTCGTATGTCTCAATAAAATCAGGCGACATAGAAAAAAGCTTTTGCGCAACGTGCTTAGCGCCACGATTAGCAAAGTCAAATCGTGGCCGATAAAAAATTCTGTACAAACCCGGGCACCGGACTAGTGCTAAATAAATAATTAAAGTAAGTTTTTCCCGGCCGTCTCGGCACGCTCGCTGTGCCGGTTTAATTCTATTTACATTCCGCGCCCGGTTGCACGCTCTGACGGTTAATTGCTCTGAGCTCGGTTGTTCAACTTCGTATCATAGTGATATGTTTCATTCACGCAGTTTCTAGATTAAGGCTTTCTTTGATTGTATCGTGTGACGTTTTGAGTTGTCTTGAGATGAAACGTAATAATTTTCCATCGACGTGTACTTTGGAGTTCACTTAGGTACTACAAGACTCTACATAAGAGTTTTTCAGTAAAGGTATGTTAGGTAGAAGGGACTTAACATACCTTTACTGCAAAGTCTATGTAGAACACATAAGCAACTAGTAATCCGTTCATATTTGTTTTAAAAACAAAAGGGACGTAGGAAGTTAGTATACCAATTGGCATATAAAATATACTTACTGACCTGAGTTGCATACATTTTAAAAAGTAAATGTCATAAGACATGGCAGGAAATTGTCGGGAGGAAATTGATGCAATAGACAAGAAAAAAAAAAACATTTAAAACCGTTACGAAAAATATAGGATGTGTTATTAAAATTTTAATTTCATAACATTAGGACATACAGGATGTTGTTTCATGCAATAAAAATATAAGTATTCACAACGTAGTCTCAAATAAATGGTGCCGTGGTAACCGTTTACTAAACAACCGGGCTTTTCTGCAGTATACACTTCACTTTGGGACAACAAACTATAGGATATTATCAAAGCGGTATACCATCTTTTAAAACGTAAAAACACTAACAAATATGTAACTTTTAATCCATTTATCTAGTTATTTTTATAGATTCTTTTCTAAGCAGTTCTCCAATTGGTGCTTATAAGTAACAAAGTCCAACTAACTTAAATAAATTTAATTTATGATGTAGACACCGACTAAAAACAGAGTTTTGATATTCTATCCCTAAGGAAGTTAAATATAGTTAGTTAAATTTACATTATTTTGTATCGTAGTTTGCGGATATATACGGATAAGCATTCAACATACAGCTAGCATACAATAGTTTACAAACACGATCATGAATTAAATCATCACCGGATACATAACTATGATGGCACCACCTTAGATCTAAGCTAAAGAAATTTCGAGAACCATGTTAGACCTCATAAACTCCTAATCCCTGTGTAATCTGTGATCGGGGATCACCGAGCGGTAACCGATCGCGGCGCAACCGGGCCCCAGTGACGCAACCGTACTTGGAAATGTACGTATGATTCCACTTACTGGCTACGCGCGGGCTTACATGTGGCTGCATTTTTTTGAAAAAAGTTTAAGTGTGTTTATTTTTGTATTTACAAGCTGTGATTTTATGTACAAGCTAATAAAAACTTGTTCGATACTTAAATGTTTTGCTTGCAATTTCTTTGTGAATTTTGTGTCCCTAGACTTACTGTTTAATCTGTGCTTTGTCTGTCAGTCAAACAAAGTCTTGTTGTGTAGAAGCGTTACTGTTAATCATTAGTCTATTAATATTCCACGTCGATAAGAGAAGTTTTTTAGAATAAGGTTTTTTTTCAATAATTTTAGTTTTTTTTAACCTCTACCATAGACGGCAAATACATGTTGGTAAATTACTCACGGCTCTGGATACTCAGGTACTTTTCTTAGCCATTGTTACTATCCTTCCTTCCTTTATGCTTAAAATCAATTGTAAATTAATTCGTAATACGTCGTTCCCTCGAAACATGTATTTGGGCATTATTTATACAAGTATATCGCTCGATACCGAAAACACAATTCATTGTACTCAAAAATGTAATGATTTAGGCTCGCTACATCAGACAACAGTGAACTATGTACTGTGAGTTCAGTTATATTTGCTTCTTTTTTCTCATATTCGGTCTCTAAAATGTTTTCCTACATAAGCACACATGTGAGACAGCGCTAATCCGGTTGCGTGCCTCGCCGGCGAGCGGGAGTCAGTCTTAATAAGCGGCTTATATACAATAATAGCGTTGCATTCGTCTTACAAGTCGCCTCAAATCTCGACCTTAACGTTGTGCCCATACGGCAAGACAAACTTGACGCATACATCTATTTACGTGATCGTGGGTCATATTTACTACATTCGGAAATATTTGGTTTGGACATAAGGTAGAAAGAACCCGTTGTGGTTTGTAGTTTGGAATCTACCTCCACCGTTACAGCTCTAGCAGCAGCCGTTTCAACCTAATAACAACAGTGTAAAGCAGTTTTTTCTGGTTTAGGTGAGGTGAAGGAGAATCACAGTAGTCTTCAGCTGTAGCAACGCATCTGAAGTAGACCTCAGAGTACTCTCCTTGGATTCTAATTCTATCTAGATTTGATTACAGATGTCTTTAGGAAGCCTATAACGTAGTATAGCATGTAACGTGGCATTAGGAGTGTGCTCGCTAGCTCTATCCCAGGTGGAATGTAAGCCGACGCTAACAGTGCAGTTCTCGCTGAAATTGGAACGAGACATGTACTAGATCTTGCGGTGAAACACAAACATTCTTATTTTGCACGAACTTGCTCCGCACTCCACTTGCCGTTTTTGTAAACTGTTTCCCTTTGCAATGCGGTATGACGTGCTTGAATGCGGAATGTTTCTGTTGGTACGTAAAGATATTGTGTTAGTTAACCTTGTCTTAACTTAGTGCCGCTAAATAAAGATATTGTTTACAAAGTTACGTCTGAACTTTTGTTTTAACTTTCAGACTTACCGATTCTTGTAGATAAGAGATCGCTGTTAAAATAATTAAGCGCTCGCCCTATTAAAAAGAAAACGAGTGCTGAACATAATAAAAACGCTTAAAATACAAGCAATTAGTTTTATCACACTCAGACATGAGCGGAGAATGACCAGGGCGGCAGAACTTCGCGGAGGTGTCTATAAATTTATCGACGGCGACACCGCTAATGCAGGACGCTGAGTGTCGCTGAGTGATAGCGCGAGATACACCGAGTGACGGTAAGTGCGATCGCTTGTAGGACTGATACCGCTGCCTACACGCGTATGCTGCCCTGGTACGACGGAACACGACTCGCTCATTACTTTTTCGTCCTTTAGAGACTAAACCCCATAGATCTCGACTATTCAATGCCGTTGTTTATGGGAGATTGTAAATTTAAATTTTATGTACCGTCTCGACGATGTCAAAATGGTTTATTTAACACAACTATCTCCAATAAGACCAAGAACTTTCTCTTCAAAACTTTTATCATGACACAGATCTAATGACAAAGATGTACGTACCTTCATATCTGATCTTTGGTATTCACGTGATTTTAATTAGATACAGCCTAATAATTATTGATTGTGGAACACGTTTTATTTGAAACAAGTGTCGATGAACGTCCACCAAATATTAAGTATTGGAAAACCTGTGTTTTGCTTGAAATGGAAATATTTTGGGCCTCAGAAGACATATGTTGCAACTAGTAAACGATAGATACTATACGAGGAGTTCGACTACTTCTAAAATATTTGAAGTATCATAAACAACTAAAAAAATATAACACTGTCAACACTCACCCACTCCAGGAGTAGTTGCACCGTGGGTGTCATTTATTTAAATACGCTAACACTATCTAAGTAGACTCTAGCACCCAGAACTGTAAACATTCACTCAACTTACTTTCATATGAGGCTACCTCTAGTCCTTGGAATTAGCAACACATCTGTAATTGACTTCATACAGAACCATAGTATATGAATTTACTTACAGACGTCTATGGGCAGTGATGTTATGTCATGGCATTAAATGTACAGTGAAAGTGATCTCAAAACAAATCAAGCGTTTCAATATTGAACTACAAAAACTTATTACACTTCAAATTTGCTCAGTCATTCTTTGCACTCCAACCTAGTTCGCTTAAAACCCCACCTGCATTTTCACGGAATCAAAAGATTTACCATTACCATCTACCCGTGAGCGGACCGTATCCATACCGTATCTTTTATCATTTCCAGCGGGCCCGAACCCGGAGCAAATCCCTACATCCGGGGATCGGGCCGGGGATCCGGTAATCCCGGTTAATAACGCCTCGCAAGCCCCGCAGACATTTGATAATGGCGCATTAGAAAGTTATAATTGCCCGGTTATTATTACCCGGTGATTGCATCAGGAAACCGTTTGTTTGAATGCAATAATATGTAGAATTGTAGATGGTTTGTGTAATAACTCGGTTGGTTAGCTTGTTTCGTGATGAGATCATGATATTATTTGACGACCCGCGTGGCGGAGCGGTCACCATACCGGTCTGACACTATAGACAGTAGCGTCTTCCTTTAGAACTTTAATACCCACTGCGGTCACCAACGCGTATGCCAGGCGCAGTGACTATTGGCTAAACCCCAATAAGGGAAGGCTTATGTCTATCGGTGGGTCCCAAAAGGTTGATGAATAGCCGTAAAAATAGGAGTAAATAGTAGAACTATCTACTTTTTACCTTCAAGTTTGCATGTGATGTGATAACATTTAAATATAATTTCACCAGTAGTAGAATAAAGTTACAATAATCGATTTTGGATTTTCAAAATGAACTTGAACAAGCGAGAAAAAATATTCTATAAAAGTGTTAACATGTCCAGGTCATTAGCATAATAATGGTATATATTTTGACTCCACAGAAACTTTATTTCTATTTGTATCTCTTTTTCACTAGTATAGAGTTTCCACTGCGTTCGTCAGGTTGATTTAAATTGGTGTAATATGATATGCCATTCAGAAAATAAGCATTAAGGCTCATGCTTTCAATTCCTTAGTATAAATTGCTTTAAATTAAGTGAAAAGCTATGAACAAATACTATTAATAATTCAACTGTAACAAATTCTTGTTATTAACATTCTTGCGTATTTTTTCCAATATGCTAACACAAAATCGAAATCAATACCCAATTTTGATATTTTTGCCCATAAAAGCATGAAGGGATGCAAAAATATCCCGTAAAATTCCCATACAGTCCCCTTCGGTACCGGGGCTTCAAAAATAAAGAGGATTCGGCGGCTAATGATTCCGTGGCGCTCACACGAAATCCTACCAATATGGAGTTTTCGAAATACCTGGAAAATAGAAGGGAAAACGGGAATGTTTCCCCTCCGTGTTAAAAGAGAATATATCGTGTGTAACGAGAAAGAAAAACGTTAGAAAAATAAGCAGAATATGTTAGGAAAAGCTTAGAACGCAAACGTTATACTACACGTACGTTATGTACACTTTGGAAAAGGGATTGTTACAGAATTATGTTGAATGATAATTCAATGAATGATTGAACTTTATATGCAAAATTGCATTACAGAAGAATCAATGTCGAATCTATCTTCATCTTTAGTGTTGGTGCTGTTTACTGCTTACTATGCTTTGGCAAATTGCTTGATGAAAAAGCTTCTCCTGTATACAACGGTGAGTGTTCCGAGGACATCTTTGACCTGGTGCCTAGATCATTCTTCGTCCATTGCAACAATCGAAGGATGAGATTCCATCCATCAAATGGGCATCGATGACTACGTTACATCAGATATTCCGTCTGCCTACCGTTAAGTACAGAAGAATCATTGTCAAATCTTCATCTTCATCAAAGCCGATATAACAACGGTGAGTGTGCCAAAAAACATTACTATAATAAAATTTATTATCACAATCTCACACTAATATAACGTACGATTGAATCGATTACTTAAAAACAACGTGAATCACTTAGCAAAGCGATGTAGATACACGTAGATACACAGACACCGCTTCCCCGGCCTTTATCGAAACATCAAGCCTCAAACAAGGCGTGTCCGCAAACAGTTGCATTTCACTACAATTGCGTTGCGTCGTGTTTATAAGCTAAATTGTTACTGTGGGCGCATTAACTTTTTTATCGCTCCACCGTCTTTGATCTCCGCCCATCTGTTCGGATTTCGTCGTAAGGGCTGACCACACACGATCGTTTACGATTCCTAACGATTTTACAACCAGACAAACAAACACGCGGTTCCTAGCAACGCTGTTACTGTTACCGGAGCGTTTAGTTCCACTATCAAAGGCGAACCGCCCAATTTCCACGATTTCAGCCACTACTGCGAACTGTTGTGAAAGTTGGGAGCGTGTGGAAAGAATAACTCTTTTTCATTCCCTTCCACGTTTTGTACGTCATAACACATCGCTGTGATTGCAGTGGACTGTTGGTACGAGGGTTTTGTAATTCAAACTACAGGATCTGATCGTGATTTAGAATATTTGGACAATATTGGAATAATTTTATTCAAATAGGGATCGTGGTGTCGGGCTTGATTTGCACAGCTCTCTCTGTTATCATTAGAGTGAAGGTGACTAAGAGACTAAATCCAGGAGAAGGGCAACAGTGTATTTCAGTGTAACATGCCAGGCGCAGTGATTATTGGGATAAACTTCCATTTTGGGAGGCCCATGTCCAGCAATACACCTCAAAGAGCAGTTGAAGTTGAGAATCAACATTTACTTGAGACTTATGTATCTATTTTTAAGTTACAACTCCGACATGAAATTTCCCTTTGCCTTTAGTGAAGCATGTCTACTATTAGTCCTTGATAAAACTATATCGCATAAAAATCAGACAGATAGTGCATGTAACGTATTTTTTATATTTTTACGACTATAAAGAGTTGACCACGAGTCGCTAGCAGCAATTCCCCGCGGATACATAAGATGACGTCAATATTTTCATTAAAAGCTGCGTCTCAATACAAAGCCGAGTGATTTATACTTGAACTCCGCAATAAAACGAAACTCGACTGGCGGTTGGACGTGAAATTTTCTATTTGGACGGACAAAAGGCACAATTAAAGACCATTGTTCGAAGGGCCGGCGTACTCGGCCGCGATTAGTTCATTATTATATAATTTTATGGCAACACCATCTCCGTACAATGGTTGTCACTGGATGTATGAACCTACGTTATTCTATGATTTCTGAAGTCATTAAATCCTTAGAAGTTGAACGTTGCCTGGCTGATACTTTTTAAAAAACTAATGTTTAAACTGACTTAACGATTAACTTAAATATGTCAACATAAATGTACCGAATGTTGGCACAGCAAAACGTAGCTAAACACTATTTTATTTTAGTGGTTGTGATAATTAACTTTAAATGTGGATAGGATTAACCAAAACTAATAAGAATATTAACACACAAATCGACAATATAGAATACATTGATGAATTGGTCACAATTGTTCTCATTTAATGCCTGTTAGCAACTTTTATCGACGTACTGAGTATAGTACCAAACATGCATATTGCAGAGACAAAACTATGGGTTGGTAATCATATTTACAGTCCTTATGGCCATAATCCTGAAACGCTAGATCAAATCAAATAATCTTCATACTACCAGCTAAAAAAACAATTAAAGTTATACAAGATTATTCTTAGCTTTCCTTGACGTAAACGAATTCAAGGGAAAAGATTATACAAATAGTACGGCTAATGTAACAGTTAGACAAAGGAGGGTTCCAGGAATGCTGGTTCCTTTGATATCTGGCTCCAATAATAAATACAGTTGCTTTGGTGCTTCCGCTGTACAGACAATGTGTGATTCGGACGGAGTTCACGATGAAGTACATTTGGTTGGTTTCTCAAAATTCAGTTATTTATGGCTATTGAGATAATGAGGTGTTTAGTTAAATGTTTTATTGACAATTTAGAAAGTAACAACAAAATTCGTATAAAAGAAGAGATACGATACACATACGATGTAATAATTATAGATAAAGTAAAATATAGAAAGAGAATACTGAAATTTACGATTTCCTTTAATTGCGAAGATAAGCATGCAGAGGCGTATAGTTCTCAAAAATGTGTGATATCTATATTGTTCTACATCAATGTGGAACAAAATATTATGACCCTCTCTGAAAGGAGAAATATGCTTATTAATAGAAGAAAAATATGGTTAAGACGCTAGTGTCTAAGAAATAACCGTAACGTAATTCGATGATATGCATAGATAATAATTAACGGTAGCTTGTAATGCAACTAACAAGGCTTGTAATGTAACTAGAGACGCAAAAAAGTGTAATGTAACTAACTATTAACCGGTAGCAAGAAATGACACCAATAGAGATGAAGCCCGATAACATCCAAACTAAAAGTAATGAAAATAAAAACAATACCGCATTTAATGATTCCACACACACCCTCAATCTCAGTTCACATTGTTTTGCATGGCGTCTAATGAATAACAATACGTTTTGTGCTTACACATATTTTTTCAGTGTTCCCATCGGTCCCCTCAGTTTACACAACCGTTTCTCAACGTAATTACGTTACGTGGAAAACACTAATGTTTGCATAGTATATTATCATCTACAGATTAGCCGACGTTATGATGCTGTAAAGATAACCGTTCTCCCAGTTTCCATTCCGTAAATGTTTGGCCTTCGTAACTGGGATCTGATAAGCGTATGTCTTTATGATTGTCATAGGTTATGAAGCCACATGCCTTTGATGTAACGGCTTTATTAAACAACTTTGCCTTTTAAGCGCCGTCGACTAAGTCCTCTCTACATTCGTTACTTAAACATGTTTAGAAATATTGAAATTACATTTATTACACACGTGCACTGATATAATATCCATACATATAAAAAGTATGTGTGTAATGCACACACGACAGAAATGAAAATAATAATAAATAATAAATAAATCTGAACAAAAGGATATTAAGACTTATGCTTTTTCAAAAATCCATTAGGTAATCACTGCGGACCATAATCGGACATCTAATTTCACACGTACCAAAGTTGAGCTCGTATAGAAACTGCGAAGTAAAATCGTTAGCGTTATTTAAGAAGGAGTACAGCGCCATCTAGTTGTAACGCCAACAACTACTTTCGTGACATATCTCATATCATAGTTTCATTTCAATAAAAAATAATGTTCCGCCTGCATGTATATATAATGTATTTGCAAAAAAATTCAGGGAACTAATAACAAGATATACGATTATACTGATAATAAGACATACAAATGATATTTAGAGTTTTTCTGTCTGTTTGCCTGTGTGTTTTGTAATAGCATCTAATCAAAACTGTTGAAATAAATTCAAGGAATATTAGATATATTTACATTTAGTCTTTATGTCGCGTACAGGTTTAAAGTTTTCTTGGCCACCTGGCACAGTAATACACATTATAGCAACCATTAGTGAATTATTTGCATCCAATCTATTATCCCCAGCTAAAACCACGGTACTATTATAATAGATGGCCTATGTTTAGTCTCCCTGTGCGGTTGCCTTGTCGAATGGTCCATCAACCAGCAAGCTGTCCGAGCAATTACCAGGCGAGCATGGCGGCTCGGAGCTCGTTTATCCAGCTCTTTGATCTAGAGCCTAATTATTACATCAAGTGTGCAACGCTCATGACGCCCTGGTATTTCTGTTTCGTGTCGCGCTTTGATATATTTTGATGGAGGTCGACTGGTGTATGTGAAAATACTAATTTTGTTAATTGATGCTTTTTTTAGTGACGCTGATATTAAGAATATCGTTGAATAGTTCAACTTATTACTTCAAAATGAATTTTATAGGAAACACATGGGTTTCCTAGTCAGGATGAAATTATTATTGTTGTAGGAAGTTCGTGCGTTTTTAGGACAGAACGAAATGATTTGCGAATTAATTAGCAAAGGAAAGATAAGATTATATAGAAACAACTAAATAGTTTAAAAGGAAAGTATAAAGTGACGGTAGATTGAGAGTTTAGAGGCTAAAAAGTGAACAAGTCAACCTACGTAAAGCCAGCTCACAAAACATGGATAGGAAGCGATCAGGAGAAGCACTGGGGTGATGATCGCCGGCAGTAAAGCAGTGCTAATAAAGACGCGGGCATTGCATGTCGCGGCCAAAACGCTGGGCGGCGCGGCCCCGCCCATCCGGCTTTCAGACGTGCGAACTCGGCCTTTACTGCTTTTTGCGTTTTACGGCCTCGCCGATATTGTTGCACAAATTAGTTTTGTAGACACTCGCGTGAGAAGAAGGAACGGACGAGAGGCTTATACTGTTCTTCATGCTAAATTGTTGGATTTGGGTCTTGACTTAGATTTTTACGCAAGCTTCGAAAGTCGGAAAAACTTGTTTCAATAAATAAGAAAAAATACTGTTCACTGTCAAATATTTCTTATCTTCTCACATCATATCATCTTCAATCATGATTGTCCTTTTTCTACTTGAAATTAAATGTCTTTGTTTTGTATTGCTCTTTTTAGACACTTAGTAACTCAGCGGGTTTGTCTTTATTAAATTGCCTAATTATGAGGCTTCTTCGTACGATACCTTATTTAATAAGATTCAAATACTTAATTGAAAGATATCTTAAAACCCAAAGACATAAATAATGAATGTAATGGCAACCTATCCATTGGAATTCCGATCCATCCCGTTCACTTCGGGCATCAACTGACATGAAGGGTGTGCCTGCAATTCCTCCGGGGCATCTCACAAAATCCGCGTGCCAAGATAAATTGCTGCAAGCGGAGTTAATAGAAGAATAATGAAACAATTACCCGTATTGACGTTGCGTGCGCCCCCACGCAGTACCAGGGGTGCATAGGAAAAAGGAGCCCGAAAATAACTTTGATACACAGTTTGCGTGCTGCCCACTATTACTGCCCTCGCTATCCAATTTGGCACATTATCGGCGTTAGCATTGCATAGACAATAATAGGAAGATCGGTTCGTTCGCACCTTTTTTGTTATTTTAATCTCATTAAAATGTAGTTTTCCTGGCCGGGAACATATGGCCGAATTAGGGCCGTCACGCTTGTCGACCGCGTGATCGGTTGGTGTAAATCGATTGTTCTGTGCGAATGGGACTTTTGTTTTTGTTTTTATTACAAACGGCATCCATCTGCAATGGTAGTGTGCAATTTACACGCGGCAGTATGCAACTAAATAATAATTATATCGCATATACTAAATTTAAGCTCTAGTACGAGCTACGAAGTAAAATTATTGGCGTGATTCAGAAAGGGATCCAACGCCATCTAGTTGTAGTGGCGATAACTGCTTTCGTAACGCATTCGTTTCATTGAGTTTTAAATCACAACAAATCCAGAGAAGTCCTTCAACCTGATACAATTAATTTTTTTTTAATCCTAACAAAACTAACTTAAGCATCTATCCTACACTTTTTAAGCATTAGAAGAAACTGTAGGTACCTACTGTAAGAGTGACGAATATATGGCAAATCGAAGTCTCATTTAATACTTTCAAACTACAGCTAGACGGATTACATCAGATCAATTTATGGCTAGCAAAATACCACTTTCGTTTATATAGGGTCAGACATCCTTGCCTCGTCACACAGATTAGTCTGGACGAGTGTAACGAGTTAACTACGTAACTGAATATTAATATTTCGGAAATATTTTCGGCTACAGTGATTTTCCAGTCTGTTTATTTGCGTCCAAACATTAGCTTCTGGAAGATTTGACGTAACATTTTTTCTAATGGAAAGAGCCGAGTGTTATCGCTAAGTAAATGTTGTCTGTAGCCAAACGTCTCTGATCTGAGGAGCAACATCCGGCTTTATCTAATCTACGGTCAGTGTTTGTGAAGGCAAGATGAAATCCACTGAGATACGCAGGCATACCTACTAAAATCTGTCAAAATAACCAACGAAATAATTCCCTATTTAACACAGAATAAGAATGGTAATCGTATAAAAATGGAGGCAATATCCGTGATTGTCTACACGGCCATCTTGAATTTGCTACAATATCGGTGACAGATAAAAAGTTTGGCGCCACTTATGTTTGTGGTCTGTTAAAAATGTTGTTTTACAAATAAATTCGTGTTTATAACTATTTGACGTAATCAGTAACCCAAATCGATAGCTTTTTATGATGTGGCAAATCTAGCCATGTATATTTTTACAATAATCGCTACTCAGTTTCTATTTAAATTGTAATTTTGAAACTTGTATTGAAATCATTTAACGAGTACTTATTTTAATATGACTACGAATTGTTTAGACATTTTGAATGCATAAAAATTAAACTTTGTCAGACAGTTAAAACCTACCACACCATAAACAACTTAGTAGTACGCTAGTGGATGAATTCTACTAAGTAATGATACTGTAAATATCATTAAAATATCGAAATTTATAGAATACCACATAAGGTTACGTCATTAGAACTATATACCTAGGATGCATAACCAAGACATATCGATACATGGCCAAGGATTGATTGAGAAGGCATCTTTTAAAGGTTTATCTTATGTATCGCTACAAAGTACATTTATCCTAACTTACAAGACGTGGTGGAACAAAAAAATCATAGACACGCAAATTCTTACGCATGCGAATCACGCGACCCGCAATGAATAGTGATGTGCCAGGCGATCGATATCGTTAATTTCGATCTAATCGTTACCTCGAGTATTGTCCTACAGATTACTGCTTGTTTGTCGAGCCCATTGACTTTTGAGTGGTTTTAAACAAACACCATTGAGCTGAGAACAGGAGACCTCTTGTGCGCCCCTCGGCAAATAACACTCACTGTATTTATTTAGAAAAGTCTAATCTCGCCGAGTGGTTTATCGTCGCATCCGGCGCGTTCGAGTATCTTAGACACGAAATTTAAACATTCCTATGACAGATAGCGTGTTAGCCTTTCTCACGGTTCCCGCACCGGTAGCGAATTCAAAATAAATTGGCCATTTTGCTTCATTAATTATAGAAACAAACACGCTTACACACGAGCGTTTTTGAGTAGAACTACAAACTTTATGTAAATAGGTATGCCTAAAGCAGCTCGGGAGGATTAATTAAAAATGTGACACGTCATTCATTAGAAATATCGAATCATTAGTCATCGGTTTCTATTTCCAATACATGAAACTCGAAAGTTTTTCTGTGTGAGATGCCAAATCCCGTGTCCTGCTCTGTTAATTAATTTCGAGTGACGTGAAAGCTGGAGATAAGATATTCAAGGGCTAACAAAGGCTAACAAACAAATGTCAACGTTTTGTTTCGATGGACGCGGCCGCTCCGTCAACTGTCATACATCAAAAGATGAGCTGAAACTGTTTTCAATTTGGGATATTAATGATTTTTTGTACACCGACGTGTAATTTCGAGGTTGTAAATGACAGAACGTAGGATGTTTGAACAGACAGACGACTGAAAATATGCAGAAGAGGTATATCATAATTTTATTTTTAAACAAACGCATATACTATGGGTCTCACGCCTCATACTTAAGTGGGTGCCAAGAGCATATGAATAATACAAACACATTTTTGTCACCTAATTCAAATAGGCAAGAATCCTTAGTTCAACGGGCCCTTAAATAAGAAGTGTCTGCATAATTTAACGATACATCCATTTGTCGTATAATAAGAATATTCTACATTAATACCCCTTAGGATTATCTCTGATATGTCTGAACGGTCATCATACCGAACTCACACGCAAAGTGTTCCGGGTTGGATAACCGATCCGACAAATCTGAATGACAAATTTAGGGTTCTGTTCTGAGCCTGTATATTTGGCACCCACGACAAAAGGAAAAAGGAAAAGTAAAAATCCTAGTGAAAGGCTATAAGTGTAGAAGGCACTAATGACATGTGATTGTAACGGTCATAAAAATTATATTAGTAGCAAATGTTCCTTTCTTTATATTTAACCGTGAATCCTTTCAAAAACAAAGTCTATATAAAAAAGTACGAATAATATTTTGGACAAAAATAACCATAGTGTGCTTCGAATTGCCTGCCCCCTGGACGCTTCCGAGCGGCTCGTACGAGGCCCCGGTGATCACCGCTCGGTGTGTGTAGTGCAGATTAATTGGTTTTACACCTCTACGCCGTGCGATTCACAAATATTGGCAACACCGTAACCGCTGTGCGATAAACCCACATGTAACTACAAGTAGATATCGTACAAGGTTATTTAAACTGCCATTTTCATTCTCATTGTCAGCCTACTGGGTACGGGTCTGTTCGGAAAGTATAAAGGGTTTTGGCTACAATACACTACTTGTCTTTGAAAAACGATTTTTTAGAGAACTTTCACACATGTAGATTTCGTCACATTTCTTATCATTAATGAGTATAATAATACAATATACATATCGATAATTTAGATGCCTGGGAATCGAACATTGGAACTTCAGTTCATGAGATTGAATTCATTGAACTAGGCTAACATACCTCATATCTCAAATTAAAACATATAACAAAACTTCAATCAATCTATACGGGTTAAACTTTACGATGTATTTCGATGAAATATACTAGTTCAAATGACATCGATTCTATTCGAAATATATCGAATTCCGGCGTTTTTATTAAAGCCAATGATAGACGGACGGACCCGCGGGCTAGCACTACACAAAATCATAAATAAAACATAAAACACGCCTCGTAAGATACAATTTTGCTAAACTGTCCCCCTATTAGTATTCTACACGTCAAAATATTCAAATTGAATTGTGTACCGCCATCCGCATACGAATTGGTAACGAATCGAGTTGGAATCGATTTAACAAGGTGTTAGTTTCGTTCATCTGTGCTATTGTATCTCAGTTATCTGTGTATCCAACTGACGTCAATTAGTTTTACTACGTGTATGAATTTATTTCTAAGAAGAAATAAGAGTCTAGAAGTCTCGTTGTTAGAAAATCTTTCATTCCTATTCTTCCATATTATTTAATTATATTAGAACCCTATTTGGTTTACCTCTCGAGGCACTACTGCCACATCTATTTAGCTTAATTAAACCAGTCTTAAGCACCATTGAGTTCTGGTTTGAAGGGTGAAGGAGACATACTTATTCGAGTCATTTGACGGCCCACGCGGTGGAGCGGCCACCATACCGGTCTGACTAGCAGTGGGTCTTTCTGTTCTGGGTGTTTGTGTATTCGTCTTTGTGTGACCATGGTACCCACGACACAGGAGAAAATCCTACTGTGGGGTTATGAGTGTAGAAAGTGTTTATGTTTTATGATCACTGACTCTATCATCGTATACCCACATATTAATCTGTACACCTATACATATAAATAAAATTAAAATGTCATAGGTTGGTTACCCTCAGCTAGGATTCATATCTAACAGGACGATTACAGATGTCCA
>DWTU01000167.1:0-21301 GCA_018251515.1 Cecropterus confusis | reverse complement strand
ACAAAGATATTTTTTAAATTACTCAATTTAAAAAATATACAGAAAATAATTTTCGACTTTTTAGTTCAGCTAGTTACAAAAGCGAGTGTACCTTTGTAGTTATTTAAACTATGATTTATTCAAATAAACTAATTGATTAAAAGTGAAGTTCAAAAATTTATTTAGATGCTAGAAGGTGTTTCTTTCTGATTCTTATCTGAAATAAACTTTCTAATAATTTCTTAGCTCTGGACTCACATATTAAAGTGAATGAAAACGAACAAAAATTTTGTTTGTTGCTTCGGAAGTAGAAATCTAGGATCCAATACATTTGTACCGTCATTGGAGGCGAATAATTTTCACGTCACTTTAATTTAACTAGAAGTGAAACTTTTAACAGCTTCTTAAATACATGATGAAATGTTCTGCTAAAAAAATTAATTAAAAATTTCATATCTCAATTGGATGTGTTATATAAAACGGCCAAATACAAGTCAAAAGGTTCCGTAACATTAAAAACATAAGAAACGGCAAAAAAACACGTTTGTTGAGTGGCCTCCCTTGAATATTTATATTATACTGGTCTTTAGTATTTGTTGCTACAGTGTCAACAGAAATACATCATCTGTAAAGATTTCAAATGTCTAACCATCACGGTTTATGAGACAGCCTGGTTACAGAGAGACGGACAGCGGATTCTTACCTAATAATAGGGTCCCGTTTTTACGTTTTGGGTACGAAACCCTATAAAGCAATAAAATGTACCAGGATGTAGATTAGTATTGTTGAGTGAATCGCCTGTAGTTCCCGCGCTTACCTTGCTTAATGGTATGCTCGCTTATGACATAACCGTAGATTTTTTTTTCAACGGCTTCTGTATTTCGCAGAACAGCCGGTGAGTACTTACAGTCAATTGTTGTATCAGTGCAATTGTCTGCTAAATAAGCGCATTAGATTCTTATCTGTTATGTTTATTTAGCTGTAAATGTATGTCTTAATATATATAAATTACGTGTCACTTCGTTTGTCCGCAATGAACTCTTAAACTACTGAACCGATTTGAGTAAAATTTGCATACAGTGTGCAGTTTGGTCCAACTTGAAAGGGGGTTACAGGTACTCAATAGGTCTATTGAATATAAGCATGAGACTGGAGAGATAAATTCCATAAATGATAGGCTCTTTCAACGCATAAAATTTAAATGCTTACGTTTAGAAAATCATCTTCTATTTATTTTAAAAGACGCGCTGTAGTAATGGATAGTGTTGTTCAGCGTTTAACAATGAAATAAGTATGAGCCGTTTAAGTATAAAAATGTATTTATTACCTATAATTCACTATTTTTTGTTAATGATATATAAGTTTTATATTGTATAGTATATATCAATGATTATTATGTATATTAGTCTAATACAGATACTTATATCTTTTAATACTATTTACTTTTGATTATATTTAATTTAGATCCGAACTTTTTAAATACAACTTTCGATTACACATGAAAGTCTCAATTATTATGTACCTAAGTAAACGATACATTTTAAAATTTGAATTAACTGAGGAAAAATAATTTATAAATACAAATAATGAAAAAAATAATAATAATAAAAAAAATACGTTCCAACAAACATAATGAAATAAAACTTTTATGTACCTACCAGTTTCAAATTAGTTCAGTTGGAGACCGATACCGCAGAATTCCGTAAAAGTAGTCACGTGGAAACGACCACAATATTATTATTAGACACAGTCCCATGTCACTTTGTCTCTTTAATATAACATTAATCTGTTGGAAGCGCGTTACTATATGTAAGCTAATATTCTGAATAACTTTGCAAAGTCTTTTAGTTGTCCTAAAGTTTGCTTTCTCGGTATTGTTATTTATATATGGTTTAAAATTCCCTGTCTCTCATCCCGTTGACAGCATCCTTCAAATGCCGAACTACCTAACAAAAACGATTCACTTCTCATCGGGTAATTTCATCAAATTACTGGAGATATCAGTTTTGATTTGGGTACGGAAAACAATACAAGACCTTTTGTGTAATTCGATAGGGGGCGCTGGCGCAACACTGACAACTTACACTTGGCCGAGTTGTTCAATTAAAAGATTAACTGTCACCTTACATTGCGTTTACGTTTTATATTTTGACAACATATCTATGCTTCCTTTTCCTATATGTTAATATAAAATTATTAGTTATATAAGTAGTGTAAGTATTGCAATTTTGAAATTAAATACCAGATGACGTATTCATCTGACAATTCTCCACTTATTATTTCTATTTAGGGCTGTGTATTTTTTTTTTCAATTTATACATACTTTAAATTTGGCGTTCTAATTTGTTGTGTAGGTTTTGCTTAAGACTAATAAGTAAAGTCAGTAGTAACGCATCCATACAGTTTTAGTGGTAGTAAAAAGCGTTCTTCGGGAACTGCATACTTAAAGTAGCTATTTGTACTCAAATGTTGGTATGTAAGGCACTGCGAGGAAAGGGAAAGCTAATAAAGAAAAATAAACATAATATAGAGAAATTCGGTCTACCTGCTAAATGCATTAAAAATCGTAACAAAACATGAGAAACATCTATCTATATCTTATAAAATGAATATAAATAAAAACAATGTCTTATCAAACACTTAAGCCTCAGTAGTCGTTTCACACTGACTATTTAAAAACCAACAAGGTGTGTGTCATAAAAATATGTGTCGAGCGACACGTCGCCCCACAACGCATCTCGTAAACGCCGCTTTAATCCTTTAAAACAATGCTAATGGATCTAAGTTAAAGTCGGCCCGCCTTAAGTCCTGTCAGCGTATTATAAATTCGACCGATCGTCTTAACGCTTCGCTCGCCACCAATAAAGTTGACACTAAATTGAACTCTTTTATTTCTCATCTACCCAAAATCACAAAATTGTAAATAAATATTTTATTATACGCGTTCACTGGACGCATTTTAGTGTGAGCGATGAACACGGGTTCACGTCAAAACATCTTTATCGGGTTATTTGTCTTATAAAATATTATCGAGAGGCACTTCGGGACCGTCAGCAAAAGAGGACGTATAGTGTGATCCGTGTGCGATTGTTGACTTTACGCCCACGATGATGTGGTCACTTCTCTTTGGGGCGAGGGATAAACAATAAAAGCGGCGATTACGAGTCAGTGTTGTAACCAATATAGTTTATTATTCTTAGGAGAAGATGTTTTGACGAGAGGCGCCCAGCGTCATCTAGTCTCGAAGCATACCGGCAGACCGTACCGGCGGCAGAGATTAGTGCGCAAGTCGCGCAACAGGCCGTACCAAACGCGACGCGACAGCTGGAATTATGAAGCTCTGATATGCTGATAAATCAATAACTCATTTTATACGATAGTAGTTAAGAGTTACACACTTCGATGATCTTTATTTTATCTTACGTCGCATTAGAGTGTGTGTACTAAATAAATTAAAAATTGTTTATTTAATTTAACATTATAAGTGAGATTTTATTCCTGGCGTGTCTACATGTTTACAATATGCGCTACCGCATGATAGTTAAAACAAGGCACATAAAGTAAAAGCTCGCAACCGGTTGCGTCGGAAAAGGCGGGCGTCGTCGCCTCCCGCAATCACGTACTTGTCGCGTTTTCATCACCTGCTCCGCTTAAAGTGACGTAATTACGGATGCAAATCGATCAACAGCAGTTATCGACTCGACGAGGGTTGACGCAGTAAATTAGCACGATACGCCAGTTAATGTTTATAGCCTTCCGCGCGTGATTTAGCGGAGAGGATAATTACGAGCGGCGGTTCGAGCTTACCGTATGTTTAAAAAAAATAATTATAGAGCTTTATAAATACTTCGTGGTTAACACGGAAAAGCGAGCAGTTGAATTTGGTTTCAGTTCGACCGATGGGACTCTCCTGTTAACTAAAAAAATGAAGGATAGGAGAGGATCCATGTCGGAAACGTGGATTCCATCGCTCATACGCATGACTTGCAAGTTGCAACTAGTGGGCATGCTCTCATTGACTCCGCCATTGACCCCCGCGTTAGCGATCATGATAATATAAATAATACATTCTCATGATTCCCGTGGGTATTGACAATTGAAAACATTCAGTATCATAATGAAAAACATTACCTTAACAGATCGGCCCCGGAGGAGCGGCTAACAATTGCAGTAAGCAATATTTCAATGGAATAACGAGTCTTTTCGATTTGTCAGCAAAAAAATACTGACAATAATGTCATATATCTGCGTAAAAATTATACTTATTATTATATTTCACTTTATTATTAGTAATATTAATTTAACCCCACGATATGTAAAACTTTCCTCAAACACAGGTAGACACCGAATTACAAAGACAGTTTGGGTGAATGAAGTGTAACTTTTTATTAACAGACACCCATAACTCCAGCAAACAACGTATCGGTGTCTTATTTCAAAAGTTTTTTACCAAGTGAAAGGCGCCCGAGTCCCCTTAAAAAGCCTTGTAGACTATTTCCGTTAGCATATCAAGTGTACGTTAGGTCAATGAGAAATACACACTGAAATTGCAATAAATATACATATATGCTTCATTGAAAACCAATCACGTCTGTATATCCAGTATGGACCCACTTGGTCATGTCATGAGTCATGACTTTTCCTATCAGTGTAGTTAGGTAAAGTTTTGGGTTAAGAGTAAACGACAATGTGATTATAAACTTTTCTCCTGACATAATTTTGTGAAGTACCCGTATACAAGATTTTTTTTATAATATAAAAAAGCGAACGAGCCGTGTCAGTCATGTCAGTTCAGATGGACTGTGCCGCCCATGGACTACTATAATAAATCCCATAACATATCTGCAGGCGGTAGAATCTATTTTTGCCTAATAACAGCAGTCTTAAGCGCTGCTGTAGTCCGGTCGCAAGGGTGTAAGAGACAGGCAGACATACTTATCCTATCCAACCTGGGGTTGGTTGTAATTAATATCATAATCATTCATACGATGGGGTGGCGATTCATCATCGGACTTCACATTCGTTTGCTACCTCTAGAAAAAAGGTACCCGGTTGTAGCGCAGTGGTTAATTTCCGTTAACAAACAGAATGGATTACAAACACAAATGATGCATGTATCGGTGCATATTTGTGACGTGTTCGACAGCTTGTGACACTAGCAATCAGCCTGTATGCGGTAAGTGTTTGTTCTGAGATGTAGACAAAATATAAATGAACAGTAAACAGGCAACGTCTTTGTATGCTGTATAATTTACTCGCTACATTCATTGTTTGTGTATTGAATACATGTAATTAGGTATACAATATTTGTGAATAGCTTTTGGTAAATGAAGTGGCCTGTAAATTTTTAGTTCTCTGAACATGTACATTTTCTAACCTTATAAAGTTTGTCTCGTAAAAGAAAAAAATCTCCATTATATACTACTTAAGGAATTGTAAATATATATATCTTTATATACAAAACGAATCATCTCCACATTACCTGAATTTATTGACATAAAGAATGTCGTTATAGTTGGTAATAACTAAGATTAGTTTAAGTTAAGTTTTGTTTTTACACATCAAACGATTCTTAACTATGTTGATGTTGGCATTCGATTTCCCGAAGTACGTCTTTCTGAGTCTTTATTACCTGTCTAAAAACAAAAATTCACATAAACGAAGTGATTAGAAAAGCCAATACAATAAAAATAATATTCAAATCTGTAATGTGTTTTACTATAATCGAACAACTATTATAATATCATGTATTATGTTACATGCAACAGACTATAACTGATGACTTCGCTTAATGTGAGCGGCTAAAACACAAAAACTGCACTTCAACTATTTGTTGTGGTTTCGACAAAAACAAAAAATGGAACATCAAAAACCAGTCAGCATTGGTCGGTGTTTTTCGACTTCTGGCCTTATACAAAAAACGATGTGTTAAGGAATGTAAAGAGCCATTTAATTATCCTAATATATTGTTATGGTCACAGAGGGAGGTGGTTATAAATTAGCGGCGGAGTTCCGCTGAGTCAACGTGGCAAATGTCGCCACACTAGTAAATATGTAAAGCTACGATAGAGTCACCATTGATATATAGGAAACATAGAATATAACGTAAACCTACCTGAAACCCCACTTTTACTAACACATGTTTATTTAGACTTTACTAGTATAGGAGACAAGTGATTGTGAGAACTGAAAAAAAATCGTATCAATTACAACTGCTAGTAGTACTGCATAACTGCCTTTGTTAAGATTAGGTATAAGATTGGTCAGTTTAAATATTCTATATCAGTACAAAGTGCAATACATGAACAAGTTTTGCTATAGTTTAAATGTATGAAGTTAGTGCGACTAAGCTGTTTAGTAATGTATGCGAGAGCATCGCGTGGCATTCGAGATAGCTCTGCGTACTACAGAGCAGCGCTCATGCGTTCTCACGTTACTGCACCCGCTGCTTCAGTGCGATGATCCTCCGCGTTTTTATTCCATTTTTGCCTCAATTCCTTGGAGCGGCCTTCATTATGCGTCCGCAACTGCCTTAGTCGCCACCGGTTCAGGTAGCTTTGCGTTTTACTTAAAAACTTGACCTTAGGTATTCGACACGCTTTTTTAAATATCAATAACGTTTGATATGAACTTTTGATGTGCTATAATTTGATAATTAGCAAAAACAAGCTTGTCGGCAAGATAATCGGCATGAACAAGACTGGTCTAATGCCGAAGTTTATTGGGTGTAGGAGCATACTTCTTCGATGATAATCGTGATATTAGGTCGTGTAGGTATGGTGGCGGGACAGGCCGAGGTGTCAGAGGGAGGCGTCCCGCCGCGCTAGTGCATTGTGATCGACAGCTTGTTTACTAAAAATATGCATAATGAATTTATAATGGCCCGCCCGGCTGTCGCGTCTCCTCTTCTTGTCGGCTCGAACCTCACTTGAGTATATTATATTCACTTGCTGGCACCTCAATAAATACCGGGCGAGCATGCTCTACAATCGATTTCGTGGTTACGTACGCGAATGATATTGAATCAAGATACCTTTGCTTTAGATACTACATACTTTTTTATATAATTTAAATATAATTTACAAATACTAGTTCGACCTAGGTAAAGGATATTAGCCTCAACCGGACAAGAAATTAATAATGTAAAAGGCGTGATATACTCAACCAAAAAAACGAAAATTACCTGTTATATAGTATGCTACAAAGTAGACGTAAGATCCATACCATATGTGCGTATATTAAAAAAAAGCTTAATTTACAGGCAGTATGGGTGTGAGAGCCTAATTGCGCCACCGCCGTGTTCCCACGTTAAAGTGCACGTCGTGTTTGAGTATACATTTAGCATTCGATTGTTTTAGTGCGCGCTGAGACGTCTGCAGGGAGCAAACATTGAACATCCCGCTGCCTTCACTCAGCGTCTGTTTCTCTGTTTAATCGATCAGTAATCATGACCAAAGATTACATTTGATTTACAGTTACATTGCATGGTTTAGCATTCCTGCTTGGTCATTTTTATCGTCTCTAAAATATGTTTTTAAACATGCACGTACATAAATAGGATAACTTTACGGAGCGTTAAAATTAATTCAACTCGAACCAGACTTTTAACATCTGCAAGTCGGAGCCATGAAGAATTAGGAATTATTTTGCAAAATAGAGGATGTTAAAATCGTCACAACTCTTTATTAAGTGGTCGAACATTCGTGGAAATAATTATGTACGGTACTTCAAATATCTGGTACATTGAATACAAACAGCCCCGTCTTCCAAGCGGGGCGCCCGTCTGCGCGATTCGTTACGTCAATCTCTAATTTTTTCCCTATAAAATCTGCATAGAGTGAGTTGACATTGTGACACAAAGCGTCATGCGGAGCGTGCAGTATTGTCGGTATTCTTTATAAATATTTTGACATTTCCTTTATTTGTCCCACAAGTTATTTCACAAATAGAATCGTGTCGAGCCCTTTGTGCGGTGTGTTTTAATTTGATTTATTCTTTCACGGCAAAATGTCCGACATCCTGCGCCGTCCGTTCGTGAGGCGGCGGCGTTTGTCAATTTGTTAGCACGTCTATTGGTATTTTCCTTAGTAGGTGCAAACAAAATCTTGCGTGTATTTAAAAGATCGAACATTCTTAAATTGATCCTTTTTGAATAAGAAAACGCATGTTACTTACACACCTTTTAGTTCGTTACCGCGAAGATAATTACAAATATTTGCTAACAATCATAACGATTACCAACCTCAAATAGAAGTCATAATTTACGAAGTTATAATCTGCATTCACATTTTACTTTTCGAGTATTTACTTTCAATCGAAAATTTAATTACCTGTAGGTAATATTTTGGACACCACGTAAACGAAACAGAAACTGTAAACCTACATAAACTTATTCAACCTATCAAGTTTCCAAACAAATAGACGATAGATATCCTTTATAAATTATTCATATATACAAGTTGGTAAACGAAATTAAGAATGATTTTACAGTTACCAATATGTAAATTATGAAAAAATCAAAAGTTTTACGTTCAAAGTATAAAAAGTAGGTAAATATTTACACATTGTTATGATATGACGAAATAGGTGGTAGATATTTATAGTGCGAACAAACCACCAAATATTAACGGTATATTTTAATACATTTCAGCGATGTAAAGAAAAATTGAATACACTTGCTATCAGCGTGATGAACCAATGGCCTGGAGTGCGGCTACGTGTCATCGAAGGATGGGATGAAGAGAACTCGCACCTGGACAAGTCATTGCACTACGAAGGGCGGGCGGTGGACCTCACCACCAGCGACCGGGACCGCAGCAAGTACGGCATGCTGGCGCGCCTCGCGGTCGAAGCAGGCTTCGACTGGGTCTTCTACGAGAGCCGCTCCTACATACACTGCTCAGTCAAAACAGGTGTGTTTTGTTTTCACTTTCCTTATTTTAAAGCTATTTAGCTTCGAAATTTACAACTATCATTTTCATTATCTACAAAAATATATATAAACTATGTGAGTCGTAAGCTTTTAATAAGTCTTTGTTATTTTTCATATACTTAATTTAAGGTGTATATTTGAACCTAACATTCTTTACCATTGGACAACAAATGATGTATTCACAAGATAAAAGAGGTAAACTACGCGATTTTACACGATAAAAAGCGATATTCATAAAATTACATGATGGGTACATAACTGTACGAAGCGCGGCCTACGGGACGGCCAAATATATAGTTGAGCTTTACAAGAAGAATGCACCTCAGACAGCTTCCCGCGCCCGCTCTCCGGCGGTGTCGATCAAACGGACGAACAAGCCTCTTGTTAACTCACCTCCCTTTTACACCTGGGGTATAAACAGCGTATATCTCTTTTCAACACGGCCGCATCGCAGCCAATCCCCCACTTCTATAATTACGCCGGTGATTCAATGGCTACTTATAGCTATAGGTATGTGTATATGCAACATAACGATGAGAGAAACGAGTATTTATATGAATGTACATATATTAGACGTTTTGAAGGTAGTGAAGCGCTTATTCCCTGCGAACACAATAATTTTGCACATAATCTCTGAAAAAAACAGGTTTTTACAAAAAAACATTGAATTAGAAATTCGTTATTTTTGACGTTTTTTGTCGTGTTAATTTACATAACACGGAAAATCACTTTACATGCGCAAATGACAGTTATGATGTGGTACATACATATGAGTACACTTAAGTCACATTACATGGACACCGCACACGATTTAAGTAGGTAAATACAATATTAAAATATTGTGTTTAAAATTTATATGATTATATGCGAAAATAAATACAACTTCGTGTTTAAACATACGACTAGGTACAGACATACGACAGGTAAATCTGATACAATTCGTAATTAGGAAACAAGCGTAGCGTAGTCGGAGATAATTTTAATCTTTTCTAAGTGACAGATAACAATATACGTATGAGGTACGATGTTGTCTATGGGTAGCTTATCATATCCAAAAAAAAGGATATAGAGTGCATTGTTTAAACCTGAGCTACTTGGCGGAGTCAGATCAGTCGGGGCCAATTTGTTTCAATGTTTATTCATTTATTCCGGCGGTTTGTTCGATCGGGAACTTTTTAGTATTAATTTGGAGTTTATAAATAATTAATGTGCTTTGTGTGGGTATGTGTGTTGCGGCCGCGGCTCTCGGTAGTCGGGGTCAAGGCCAGGGCATGCACGAGTTTTCTTCGTTCATTGTGCACTCTCACCAATATTTCGAAACAATTTTTGCAATTACTTACATTGTCTTACCTTGAAACGCTGGACGCAACGTTCGTTATTCCATTCTGATATCCATTTCAGACCTTAAATATAAAGACCCATTTCAGATCTTTATATTCTTAAAATATTTCCACCTAAATTGTTGTAAAGCTACATTAATAGAAGCAAACAATTCATTATATTCAGTCAATTAAAATAAGAACAGTTAGTAAATTGAAAAATCTCGTGAAATAAAGCTACATATCTAGACTTATCATTTATTAAATGAGTCGGGAATACAATAAGATCTATAAACCAGTTGTGAGTGTGACACTTCTCTTAAATTTAAATGTCGTACTGGATCATCGTGGAACCAATAAAATAGCTAGCGGTTTTTTACTGGAACCAATTAACTGATTTCCATTGGTCGCCGCTGATTGTTTCTTTTGTTAGGCTTTATATTTTCTGGCCGCGCGCTCGTTATACTCATATTAATAGTAAGTTTTGATTAACTAAATCTGGCTTACTAACTATACTCTCCCTCTCACTCTAATGTCCCGAATTCGAATCCTATCTTTGGTTTTCGAAGTCTTGTGTGGCATGACTACTTTTAACGGAAAGAAAGGAAACCAATACCGAAAAACATCTTTATAATATACTCAAAGATGTAGGAAGACTACTTAATTATGCTTGGATAGTACCTCATTAGGCAGGTCAAAGTTGATTATTAATAACTGACTAATTATTTATTTAATACTGTTCTATAGTTAATAGTCAATATATAAAATTAAAATGTGAATAAAGTGTTTTAATTTTAAGTTCGCTACTCGTCAGGGGCTCCCGCGTGCATTTCGTAGTTCCTTAAAAAGACATCAACGCGCGTATGACCTTACGTAGCGCTACACGCAATAAAGCAAGATATAAATTAATGGAATTAATGCATAGTTATCAGAGATAAGAATAGTGCTCTTATTTATAATTGATTAAATATATTGGGTCCATACTTTTGACCTATTTTATTCACAGATTAACAATGTAAAGCAATGTAACAATGAGAGCTTCAGAATCTGGTATTTATTTTCTTAAAACAGATTTTTTCGTGGTAAGACTGTAATATTTTATTTGCAGCGTCCACCTCTAAAGATTACCTATAATGGCATTAGGTATAACTTGTATTATGTACAAAAAATTGTTCTCAATATAATAAAAATGTTTTAATTTAAATTTACATAAGATAAAAATATTTAAATGCTCTTAAACGAAGCGTTACTGAATAAGGTGATTTACGAGGTACCCAAACATTCCGGCGGTCGGAAGAACGGTCGATTTAATACGTATCAAACTTTTATAAAACTTTACTAATACTTCTAATAACAATATGTTGTAATGATACAATACGTGTTCTTAATTTGATGTAGAATTCAGTATTTATCCGACTATGAAAATATGTTTTTAGTACCTACCAAAGATTTACTTTCCTGTATGAATAACATTTATAACTATATTCATATCAAGTGGTAAACACTTTAATGCAAGTATCTAAATCCAATTTTTAATACGCTTAAAATAGCATATTACCCCAGCACTTCTCCATTCCTCCTAAATGAACATAAACATTATTGCTTTGCTGCCTACTCCTTATAATATCATATTCTTTTCCATTGCTTCATCCGTTAAAATTAATTTACATGTATCCAAATAAAATGACGGATATGTATACTTGAATGGGGGGGTTTTTAATTTTTGTTACTGGGTAGCAAGCGAGCATACAAGCATTAACTCGCGCTGGGGCATTTCGAAATCTAGCATTTCATTTACATAGGAATATAGATTAATCAGATATTGGAATAACAGAATAAATTGCCCTGCAATAATTGCCGTCGATCCGTGGGGGTCATCGTTCGGTTACAAGGATGTAGTTTTTTTGTAAATCCGAATTAGTGGAGGATAGAAGCGCGAGTGAGCGATGTGGTTCGGTCCGACGAGCGCGGGGCATGCGTGCGAATGTGGCCCGACACCCGACACGCCACATCCCGGAAAGCTGCGGCGGGACTCCCGGCCGTTCCCACACCCTAACCAACATACCTTTTAGTGGAATTGCTAGGAGATTCGAGGGTTAAACCCTAGCAGGCGTTTTATAATAATATGCTAATTAGGAGTGTAGTGTTTCTCTAGTTTAAAGGCAATATGGAAAACATGAGAAACATATAGTATAATTCGAATTGTGCTGGTAGGTATCCCGTCTATGAGAACATATAACTCCTATAGTACCTACTCTGATATCTTTGTAGTAGCTCTAGTACCATACTGTTACTTCTACCATCTACCATTGACTTCAAAACACATAGGTCACTTTCAAAATTAAACAATTACTACCTTTGAAACGAAAGTATCTTATCACAAATTAGATAAAATACAGTATAAAAGCATATCACAAATTAGATAAAGTACAGCTATAAATTAGAAATAGGCGAATTGACTATTTTATCATCATGTATTATTTGCTAATATTGAGATCACAAAAGTAAAAACCAAAAGAAATTTCTCATACAATATATTCAGTACTAAATTTCATTAAAATCTTCAGCCAATTTGTTGCCTCCAGCGCATGATAAATTAACTAACATATTATTCTGCGTCATAAGTCTTACACAGCAGTAAACTAAGCGTTATGAAGATTTACATCAATAAATATCTACGTATTGCATTACAAAGTCAGTGTTCATTCGTTATTTTCTACATTACCTAATTACTAAAATTATTACCGTCATATCTCAGGTGCGTTAAAGATTTACATGTTATAACTTTTGATATTTTAAACGGTTCCTTATAAACTGTGATATAGATGGCCAAGAAGCCTATTTAGCTTATTATTTATAAAATGACGATTTTGAATATGTTTTCCATCTATTATCCTGATAATCTAATCTTAGAACAATACCAATATTGTATCGTCCACTACACAACACATACATGATCGATATATTATTCTTATGACAAATAAATAGTTCATTTGGAGTACCTAGTATTTATTTTAATCAGTATCAACCCATTTATTTTATAAGTATGAAAAATAGGTACTTTAGTTACCTTAATTGTATTTGGCAAGAAAAAACTGGCTGAGAACGGCGTACGATTTACTTTTATAATCACATTTTTGAATGATCCACTTAAGGATACCTATACTGTAGAGCCTGTAGATACCGATATGTAACGTATGTAACGTTGACAAAACAAACTAATAATTTGTAATATTTACAATACTTTAATGATATTACTAAAAACAAATACCTTTTACTAGAATTTGTATTAATATTGCGAGCATCAGTCGCATGAATCATAGCCGATGTGGTTTGGCATTCACATGGCCGCGGTTGTCGGTTTACTGCTCCCATACAGCATAAATCAGATATTTCCAATGATGTAAGATCAACGATTAAATGTATGACCATTGTTATTCGCATACCTAGTCCAAATAAACGGACTTATTGAATAACTAGAAGGCACTTTTCAAACTTATGCTAAATAAACAAGTTGAATAATATGAATAAAATGTTTGGGAACATTAAAAATCAGATCAAAAGAATCAGGTGGCATTAAAGTGACCAAAAGGCAGAAATATGTCGTAAATTAAGATAAGGGGCAAATAATAAATATAAATGTGGTGATCGAGGCATGCCTTTTACGAATGGTGAAGTTGTGCTCAACTTTAAATGTTTTTATAATTTTAAATATTGTAAATTTAGGTATGTGTTTTGAAATTGTGACTCTACATGTTTTGTCAGAATAATAGGTTTATAAAACCAATTAATCAATGACAGCCTAGGTACACAAGTTTAGCGGTGTTTTTATGATGTGGTTGATTGGTGGCTATCCACGCCTAGACAAGACCTTCGCTCATGTCACAAATTGACCATGTGCGTTCAAGGTCTCAAGTTTGGAGGTTACAAATTGCCGGGCGGGAAAAGTCGTGAATTTCGCCGAGTTGATGTATGATCCATTGAGGAGATTAAATGAATAGTGTCACGTGCGTGTATTTATCTGGCTGGCAGTATGGTCAGGCGCCGCCTAGCTCTCCCGGTGGTCCCCGCGGGGCGGGGTCAGCGCGGCCACTCGGAGCGCGCGCGCCCGCCGCCCCCGCCCCGCGCCGCCTCGCTCCCGCACCCGCGCCGCTTATCGCCGCATCTTCAGCCTAACTTTACGTCACGCCACTGTGAAATCGTACTTTGACTGGCTTTAGACATCGGATTAGTTGGCGAGCGGACAGGCTGAGAGGCTAATACGACTGTACTGATTTTGGAAAAAAACCCGCGAGATAATTAGTCTGCGCGTGCGCAGACAAAGTAAAATATCAAATTGAACCTTTTTGCGACTAAACTTTATTTTAATGCAAAAAACGAGCGTTTAGTTACCTATTTCTATGCAAAATTATAGACACCGATAAATGAAAATGTAGGGTCCTTTTCAAGTCATTTTTTTCCTTCTTTCGTCTATTTTATTTTTAACTCAATTTATTATTGTAAGAACAACAATTGCTCATTACGTTCTTTTAAATTATATAGTTAACAACATGTTGTTAGGTTTAATTTAGTTTAAAAAAATATCATTTTGAAGTTAGAACTCTAATTTAGTGAGAGTTGCTATCCATTTACAACATTTGTAACTACAAATTAAAAAACATATTAGGTACTAATAAGCTAAAATTAGATAAATTGAACTTTCTTGGTTCATAGATACTATAGATACCTATCCTTCATAGATAGTCTATAGGCGTGTGTTCTGGCCAATGATTCATAATTCTCACTTTGATCTTTTATGTTTTAACGATCGCTACAAAAGTTAGAGTGCCGCCATGAAAAAAAGTGATATATTCACTTAACAACAAATATTCTATGGACAATAAGAGATTAACTTTGAACGAAATCTAATTTGTGTGGTTATTGTGTAATGCGATCTGTCGAGGGCGCTTTCCGTCGCTTTGTGTTGGGATCGGCCAAATTTATCGCTCGGTTACACAACAAATCAAATTTTAACGAGCTCGCGCAAAGATGCCATCGGCTTTGCAATAATCTACCGCCACTGGGACCGTTTAAGCGTGTAATTGCGCCGCCTTCTACAATTGTAAGGAAAAATTTCGGCTGCAGCCCACGGTGTGAATGTTCCCCGAACCCACACATCCCATTTCTAAACCATCCACACACCTCCATCCCAACCGTTTCGACTTATCGTTCCGTGCCATTTAGTTGCACGCAAATACACTTTTTGTAAAACGAAGATTATGCACAGGTACAGTTTAAGCAGGATCCGGATTTAAATAAATACTATTAGATAATAAACAAATAAAGTTTAGCGAATTAGGCTTAGGTCGATCTTTCCTGTAGCTTTTTTACAAACAATAGTTTAAAAGATTTAGTAAAAAGGATTGAATTTTTTTAACTGCCAAAATTTGTTTAGGTTCACGATTAGAACTTTCTAAGAATTCGCTTGTGTGGAAGAATGTATCGCTAACGTGGGATTCTGTTAGTGACGTACAAAAATACCTGTACAAAACAAAGAGTGTAGTTTAGCGGTAGGCGCGGGCGCACCGATAACCCCGGGGACTGGCAACAAGAAAGCGTCTGCGATTCTCTTTTGTTTATGTATCTTATCGGATTTTAATTACGAGCGTAGAGAAATCTCGTTATTCCTTAAAGGGATATGATTGCACGGAGCTAATTTACTATCGTTCCTTGCACGATTTTATGTTCTTCTCTTCCCTTTATTTTATTGCTGCTGATCTGATGTACCTACAGTCTACACATATACCTAACAGTTATAACTATATATCGTTAAATGTGGCTATATTTTTTATATAAATAAACAAATGTTTTATAATTTTTCTCTAATTTACAGAATCGTCTGTGGGAACAGGAGCTGGGTGTTTCCCATCAGGTGCCATGGTATACACGGAGGACGGACCCCGTGCGATCGACACTATTCAGATCGGAGATCGTGTATTGGCTGCAGATGATACAGGGAAAATGGTTTTCTCGGAGGCAAGTTTAATTATTCCCTCGTGTAATACAATCAAATGTTTATACAACATACATCATAGCACTACATATATTCTACTTCTATAATATAAATAATAAAAGTCACAACATATACATGCCATCAGCAAAAAGTACAAGCAACGACATCTATGAAATTATGAAATTTGTTAGTATTATGACAAATTTCACGAATATTTGTCAATAACAGGCATATACCAGAGAAGCAGTCCATGAGACGTTTACAATTATGATGGATTTTATTAAATTATATCTTAACGATACATACAAGCAGAATTTAACTCAAAATGAGGCAAAACAATTTTTATTTCACTTTCATAAACTAATAATTTTTTCTTGTTATCAGGTTTTGACGTTTATCGACCGTAATCCAAACGCCACACGACGATTCATAGAAGTGACTGCCGAGAATGGCGTGTCCATAACGACGACGCCGTCACATCTGCTGCTCCTCGCTGCCGCAGACGGCTGGCGGGAATCTTTTGCCGCGAACGTTCAGATCGGCGACGTACTACTCACAAGAGGTCAGAACAGCGTAATGAGGCCATCGAGAGTAGTGGAAACCCGAATGGTGTCTAAGCGCGGAGTGTTCGCGCCTTTGACTAAGACGGGGACTATTTTAGTGGACGATGCTTTAGCGTCATGTTACGCGTTAGTTAATAGCCACTCCCTGGCGCATGCCGCGATGGCGCCCCTTCGATGGATGGCCAGATGGAGCGGCTCCAAAGAAACTCCTCGAGGTGTGCACTGGTACGCGAACGCCCTCTACAACGTCGGAGATTTCGTACTACCCTCATCGTACCTGTACCGTTAGGACAGTGCGTGTGTTATCTCGAATGGACTTACTACACCGGGCAGGTATCGGATTGGCGACCGCTTTGTAAGTGAACAAGGACATTAAGCGCGCAGGACGTGCCTCTCGGACACTGTATATAGAAAATATCCTGTAAATAGTATTATATGAATGTGGCTAGTATAATATTTGTAAATAGGCTTCTGGTAATTGTTCTCTATGTATATTAAACCAACCTATCGACTACAATTCGCTTACCTTTATCAGAAACATATTTATTAAGTAGTTTTAGTGTCACTTGCAAACTATGCATATTTAGTTAACGTATAATTATTTGTAAATTGTGTCGGTATTGTTATTCTGCACAATGCAGAAATACTTAAATGTATGCGCTTATTTTTTTAAGTAGTTGTATAAATAGAAGTAATAACACTTCCTTAGTGAATCTAAATTATCTTTTCTCGTTAAAATTAGTCTTTCTTGACACAAAACAGTATTCGGTTTTCGTAGTCCATGTGGGGAACTAGACATTCCAAGGCTCTAATCTTTTACATACTTACAAACTATGAATGTTAAATATAATGAAATTGTGATCTTGGTACCTAAAACAGTGCCTTAAGATTTTATTTATTGTTATTATAGGCTAGTTATCTATTTAAAATTTGACAAAGGAAATACCTAACTTTACTCTACATTGTACTAACTTATTTTCTTATGCATTTATCTGTGTCTCGAAGTATAATCTTTAATACCTTATTTATATTTTCTTTCCTTTATTTTATAATAAGATCTTCTTTATTTATTTTCGGCTCTAAACTAGTTTTAGTAGTAGTATTACATAATCTGATTTTATGACTTGATATGATGTACTAGAATAATATTTTTTTGAAAATATAATATATATCAAATATCTGGTGAGTAAAGAAAACGTAATTGTGACAAACGGTATTGTTCTTTTTTATTTAGTCGTCGTAAAATTGTTGAAAGCTATTAAATATTATAAAATTTTGTCGAACAACTCTGTTACATTTTTAAAGCTAAAATACGTAATATAAAGTGCAAACGTGTTTCAAACTAGGGGAATTCACCGTAAACGAGTGAACATTTGATATTTAAAAAAATAGATACTAGTTATAAAGCTTATGCCAGGTTACGTTACTGATTCTTTCAGAGCCTTTGTAAGTATTTCTAAGAAATAAATTAGCAACAAATTTTCGATACTGCGATAATGTTTTTAAAAACTTGTAATATATAGACAGGAGCGTAAATATCCTTCATAAAACCGAAGTCTTAAGCTGGATGAAAATTATACTTACTTACAGGCTTCAATTTCATGTTAAGGAACTTGGCGTAACTTCGGAAGTTAAGTAACTTTAGGCAAAGTGTATTTAACTAAGTATAAGCTTCGCCACCAAGACCTTGTTTAATTTAATGAGCACCTCCCAGGTCAGTAACTTGCATAACGGACTTAAAAGCTCTTCTATGGATCGAGTAAAAGATCTTGAACTGAAGTTTAGGTTCCTATAGTTTGAATTTAGTAACATTCTCTGTAAATCTATTTAAAAATAACTATTGCCACCATTTGTATGTACTTAATTTATTCTTGTTAAACGGTGTTGAACTAACGATAATGTAACTATATAAATGTGTAACCATTTTGTATTTTTCACTTTCCTATAAACTAGTATTACTTCGAGCTTTTTAAAAATATAATATGTATGTACCTTTAATGAGTAATTGGAAAGCTTTAACTAATGCTTCATAGTAACAAATATGCCATTGTTATTGCCATATTACGAGGCTCCGTAAAGGACGCCTGTTTTAATAATTCCTGATCAAAATGATTAAAGGTGCGGTAATATATTTTTATGTAATTCAGAAATGCTTCTTTTGTCGTTTGTATTGACTTATAAGCATAAGGCTACTAAACACAGTATTGTGAATTTGTTAGTATCGCTTATCGGCGCAATCCTTAACCATAATCCATAAACTTAAACCTTAGCTCTTTAAAGCTTTACATTTCTATCATAACATGTCGAATGTTAATGAGATAATGTTAATGTAAGACAAAACATGCAATCGCCTTATCACAGGTTTTAAGTGTTTACAAATAAAGTGATTAAGTGTGACACAAAGAAATTGGCACTGTAGGGATCAGCGTTGAGCCAATTTCAGCAATTATCGCTACATTTACAGCAAAAGTTTTTGTCTTTGGCATACATTTGACTTTGACGCGCAACGTTGAGTCTTATAGTATGTAGCGAATGACGCTGGAATCGAAGGTTTCGTGGCCATTAGGTAACAATTATAATAGTACAGCTTTTATTGTGAACCATGGTTTTAGATAAAATGTATGGTAAAAGTAATATTTGTTATATAGTGACAAACTTACTATCCACTTATTATACGCACCTATAATATATACGAAATTGTATTTACTACTTAATAACATTAATGTAACAAATATACATATTTACATTTGGACACTACAACGACATATAACTTACATTTGTATTGTACCAGCGTAATTGTGCTTTTATATTATTTATTTATTGATGTTATACTTGTACTGATATAAAAATCTTAAATATCCACAAATGAAGTATGTTATTTATTTCCTTTCTATTTTCGTGTTTTCTATTTATTTAGTAAAATCCATTAGAGCCACATATCATTAATGCGGCATATGTTGGACTAAAACTCACCTCATGATATAAGACGTACCTAACTTAAAGCCCAGTGGCTGTTACGATGACAGAACTCTATACTAATGCACCACTTTTTTATAAGACTGAAATGGCAAACTAGGAAGCAATCCACCGTATGGTAAGAGGTCACTGCAACACGCGGACGTCTTTAACCAACTTATCATAGAACAAGGGTGAGTTCCCGTTCCCTAGGACTAAGTTTCTCGTTTTGCATGAGCCGGCAATCACATCCTAACACCGAAACGCAAGAAATGCTTCATGCTAGAAATAGGTCGGTTTATCGCCACATTCGAACCATAGCTACTCGTTCTACCATCTTGAACTGGTTCAACTGACAGCGCGGGAGAACTTCAGCTTAGTAATCAATATCTACGATAACTCGAAAACAGAATCTAATAAAAATTATAGTACATATAAAATAGTCCAAGTTCACCTAAGGAGGACTTCATTCAGCTTGGTTATAGTTATTTATGAAAACGGTGACTGTCTAACGGAAAGAAAATGGCAGGAACCACAAAACACACGTGGTTCAGGTAGTTCATCCACATAGGTACTCGTATACACATCAAATATACCTTTTTTTGTTCTCCAGGGAAACCTTCCTTGATCCTTCAAATAATACTCTTCGCTGGGGGGGGGACTTATATGAGACAACATCAAATATACCTAATAGTCGCTGTGACTACGTTAAGTATAATTGGGTACACTTGGATAGTATGTACAGTTCAAACAGTACGTAGCTGCCAACTGACACTACTAAATTTATTTCTATGTGGAAAAAACAAAATATGCAATAATTAAAGTAACAGTGAAATGAATAACAAAAATATAAACTTTCACAACTTAATTACGTAAACAAACAAATAAACTGTCAATTCTTAACATCATATAGGCTTCATGCGTCCTACACAATATAAAAAAATCCCTTCCTACAAATATCATGACGTATATAATCAAATTTGTTCTTGACATTTGATTTGACTTGATGTTCTTGACAACAGATGGCGTTAGAATTTACTAAACTGTTACGGTGCACGGTGTATAGGTGCACGTTAATATTCATAATATTCGAATTGAATCTGAATTTGTATGTTATCTACCCATTGGAAATGATAAAATAATATTTGAAAAGTTACTATACAAAAATATCTGACATGAAAATTCTCTTATTTCGTTCTTTTCAGAACGCGATTTCTTCTTGGGCTTACTTTTTAGACATTTGTGTTTTGATTCTGGATCCACCACCACAACACCTATTATTGCTTGTAACGCGCTGTTAAGCGATGTTGTATTCTGGCTTAAACCGAGTGGTATGGGTGCCACTTAAGACTAATCTTATCTAGAGGTAATTTCAGATGTCCATAGGCGGCAAAGGCCACACAGCGTCATACCTATATTAAAAATGCGGCCAAGTGCGAGTCCGACTCGCAGGCCAAGGGTTCCGTAGCATTATCATTTAATAGAGTTGAACAATTTTCCAACTACCAACATAAGTTTGTTCTTCATAGTGTTTGTATGAATTACAAAGTTATGTCGTTCG
>DWTU01000166.1:0-21382 GCA_018251515.1 Cecropterus confusis | reverse complement strand
TGGACGCTACGCCGCCTACGCTTACGCTACGCATAACAGCATCGCTACGGTTGCGAGTTAACTATTATATGTAACCACTATACTACTATACTGCTACTATATGTAACCTATGTATTGAAGGTGCTGATATAAATTTCAAATCGAATACTTAATTAAATGGATTTAACAATAAATCCGCATGATGTTAACTTACAGTGAGAGTATGTAAGAAAGGATATCATTCTTTCGCGAAATACATATCGATGTTTGTTTATGTTTTTGTCATAAGAGAGAGCGGGCGGGCTTGCCTTTAAATATTCTCTGAAGACGAAGAAAATAAAAAATATAATATATTTTTAGATCGGAAGCTAAATTAAAAATGCGATTTACATTAAATTACAAATTTAAACAAACCTCTTATTTATTATATGTATACTATTGCATCATGCAGTCTGCACGGTTTCCAGGAATTTAGTTGCTACCTGTGCCGAAAGTTTCAACTTCGTTTAAAATACTGTTTCATGATGTACTTACATATAACTGTTTTTTTTTAACGAAATAACGTTTTTAAAGTGATTGCAACTGTCACTTTTTGTCAGAATGAAGAAGCAAACGAGCATACAGTCCACCTGATGGTAAGTGGTTGCTGCCGCCCATGGATATCATTAAGCAACTTCTTATAGAACAGGGGTTCTATCTGAAGTTGATCACAGATGTGATGTACTACTCCGGGGGACTACGATGGTCGCCGCATATATAAGTGAGCCGGCAACCACACCCTTCTAACGAAACGCAAGAACTGCTCCCCACTAGGAATAGGTGTGGCGGTGCTTCCTCCCTAGTCGAACTACACTGGTTCTACCACCTGGAAATTATTCAATACACAGTAAAAATATCTTTAATTATATTGTAAAAACCTGTAAAAAAACTAGTTAGTACTTCGCTGAGTGTAACTTTTTAAAGTACGGATGAGGCCCACTTGGAGTATCTTCTCCTCGCTTTTCTGGGTAGGAGCGCAATAATACCACCTTAACCCACTTTACTGCGTGCAGAAATGCTCGATTTGAATCCACAACAAGGGTCTTCGATCGCATATATCTTACGCCTACGGAAGATGGATGAACAAATATTACAGCCAAATCCACCATCACTGCGTTTGTCACTGCGTGCATTACCTTATGTAAGTTTTGTTTTCTCGTAATATATTTCATATTGTTGTGTTTTTCCCCTTTTAACTTTAAGCAGTCAGTCATTGTTATTTTATTAACAAGTTACAATTACGATACAATTTTAGTTTTTAGTGTTCTTTGCAACATTTAATATATGTTTATTTTAAAATATATATTATTTATTTATACAAAATATTAATTCCTGGAAGTCTTTTAGAACCATCACCCTCATTGTATAGCGTTACCCTCATTGTAAGAAAGATAACAGAAATAAACATCTCAGCTAGGGTTACCCCGTACGTTCCTCGAGCTAATAGCGGGTTTAGTTACAAGAATCTCTTTTGCCGTTTAGTTTGTAGACAAACAACGTATCCAGTTACTACATTAATTGTGTCATGAACTATTCGGTTTAGAAATCGGGACACTATTTGTGTTATCATCGATTTGTCTTACCACAATAGATTTTATACCGACCCCACAAGTGGGAAAGAGTCTCCTCCCACACGTGGGTAACCACTGTAGAGTAACATAATACTATAATACGAATTGGAGAGAACAGCGAAAGAAATGGTAATATTCTGAAGCGTGATAGAGAGAAAGTATTTTGCTAATTTAGCCACAAGCGGCCATTGTTCCCGCCGTAGACCGTAGACAAAATTCCTTACTTTGATGATAAACATAAATCACTGTGTTACACGCGCTTTCTGACGCTAAATCGAGAGTAAGGTATCACAGACAATGATTGTACGGCTGAATAACTTAAAGTTCCAGTAAGGTAGAAGCATCATAGCGACTGCCATATAGTAGCAGTTTTTCACTATATTATAAATCCGTAGATAGACAAATATTCAAGAACGTTTCAACGTAGATATCGAGAGTATCAATGCTTTGTGTACTCGTACCTTTTTATAAAGTAGAAGTAGAAAACAAACTTACAAATAATTTGATGTTTAGCAGGCTTTGTGTCACAAGACATCTGTAACCGATTCCAAACAGATAGGGGTACTATCTGAGGTCGATTGATGCGCTGCCCCACATTCCTAAGTTGGAACACCACGTTGTAGTGTGTCTGACATACTATATCTATAAAACTATAATTCAGAAACTTTAATTAATTAAATATTTGTTTTAATGAAACAAAAAGAAATCAACGCGGTATTAATTACAGACAGATTAAAACTTAAAGTTCGGTGATTTCATACTTATTAAAATATTTCTTTTACTAAAATCGATGTTGAATGCAAAAAATATTGGGAGCTAAACTAATTGGGAAAGCTCTACGCAAAGTTTCAACAACTGACGCTGTAAGAAAAAACTCTAACGAGAGAAAACTGACCACCATTGACCTGCGGTAAGAGCGGTCACGGTTTCATTAAATGGCTTATATTGATGTTTGGGAAGGCGTAATTGAGTTGTACAAAATCAAACGCGTCTTCAGTCCAAAACAAGTGGAGGCTAGTGAGGCGCCAGCCTAACCGCCGGCCGCTCCGTACATACGTTCGTCGCACCTCGCCCGGTCCGGACGCGTCCGTGGTCGTACGGTTAAAATAAAAAATTTCACCATACGTCGATCGAAGTGCAACAAGATTCCAACCCTGGCTCCTCACATCGCGAGGTTAGTGCCTTCAACCATCCACATTTTCCGCTTTCCTATAAACACGCTGCCTGTAAAATATGGCAATAAAGATCCTAATGACGGATAGAAAATTGTCTTAGTGACCACTGATAAGTGTTATGTGTCTAAGAAGACATATTCATGTGTTTGAGAAGAACGTAGGTTACTATGCGTTGATCAAGTTATTTCTCTGTTTGTGCAGTTTTACTTCCGTGTACATAACTCCAATTTCAAGGACTTATAATGTTGTAAGACTTGTAAAGTTTTGAAAAGTTCGCATGTAAACAAATTAATCTGGTATTAAGTACATAGTTTTACATAGCGAATGAAAATAACAAAAGTACATAATGTATGAAGCTACAGAAAAATATGAATCACACATGAAAATTCTAAAGAGCTTTTATAGACGATTGATATGACCCTATGGGTACGATTTATTATTATTTCCCAATTAAAGGTATATGAATGATTAACGATTAGCAGTGAAGGTTATAAAGTGTTTATGTATCATACATATTTATTCGTTTAAAACTTTTACCCATATATAAATAAAAAGGGAGAATACTAAAATATGGCATGAAAAAGTAGTAAGTAAAGACTTGCTCAATACCTAGTAGGATACTATTTCACATCTCTCTCTAATATAAAAACAATTCGGTACATTTAACATTTCTCACAAAATGTGTTAAGTTGGAACTAAACTATTTACGGAACATTTTTCATGCAATGCCAATGAAACTATTTTTTATCTCGAAGATATTGATGTTTGTTATGAATTACTTAGAGGTTTAAAATTGATCAATTACGCTATGATGTACGTCTGTCGAACCGTGAAGAAAATCTGATATTACACAATATATTTACAGTCATTGTAATGTCATCGTTATTAAATTACTGACTGTGTCCTGGGTTCGGGCGTCCATTTATACTGTTAAAAGTACAGTCCACTTGATGGTAAGTGGTAACTGCCGCCCATGGACACCTGTAATCAGCCCCAGATAAGGTCAGTATTTTAACTGAGGTTGCCCACAGATACGTTGCTACGTTGAGGACTAAGTTTGAACGTATCGGATAAGTATGTCTCCCTTACCACTCCCATAATACCAGAACACAGCAGCGCCTAACACAGCTGTTATTAGACAGAAATAGGTGTGGCGGCGTTGCTTTCCGGAATCAGATTACCACCTTCAATATATTAGGTTCATACTATACTTAATAAGGGATTATAGTATTTTTATAAACATAAATGAATTATAAATTGTATAATTAATCATATTCAGCAAATTAAATGGACGTACGCACACACACGCGCGTTATCGGATGAATTCATCAGCTGTTGGTCATACAATTTTCGACACTACACCGATAATACAGACTTGTTGTTCAGTTAATTACTTAATAGTCCGAGACTGGCTCGCTCCCTCTCTTTCTACGAAAGAATTGAGGTGACAATTAATGGAAATTACCTCAGCTGGAGGTTTTAACTGTATCAAATGGATTTCCAATTCACTTTGTTCGCAGACTTATTGCGGCCACAAATTAGTTATTGTCCGACATGTCCTCGAATTACTTGGCCATCAAGACAACATGTTGCATGTTTCTTGTATTTGCTTTCTTGTATTGGCTTCTCCTCTTTGGGCTTATTGTACTCAAACGAGTAGTTAAACTTTAAAAACAAATATGTGTACGAATTACACGTTTCAAATGTCTGTAACGTATCCAGAACAAGTGACTGCGGCGCTGCGACAACTAAACACAAGTCAGAATAACAATTAACATTTTGTACAGTTGTTTTTGTTTTGTTTGTTTTATACAGTTTATAACACTATAACACGCGGTGAGTAAATCATGATTAATCCATATAATTTACTATGGTTTACTAATGATTATTATTTACAATCCTTTCAAAATATTAAAGTATAAGTCTAAACTGGACAGATTGACTTTGGAAAAAAAGTAGGTAACCTATAAATAATTTATATGTATTCTTGTGAGTGCCCAATAAAAAGCGCCCAATATTTTACTTACCGCCTCTAAGAACAGTTAAAGTTACCTATTATTAGTTGTATATATAAGTTATTATCATAGTTGCTTGATTAGATCACCGGATGGCTTAAGCTTAATTCCAATAAGTGTTTGCAAGTGACTTCAAGAAAGACTGAAAATGATTACTTTGCCACAGAATTTAGAAAATACCCAACTAAATTTGAGATCGAGTCTCTGAGTCAGTATTTCCACTTCGTTATCACAACATCTTTATATGATGATATAGTCGTGGTTCTCGTGTGAGAACATACGGAATACTCTTGGTCGGTTGTTATTTCAATATTTTTCCCACTATCAAAAATGCCAGCAGTACCCATATAAATATATACAATTGTATGAAATCAGAAAAGTAGTCGTGGGTCTCTGGAGAATATGGCTGTATTGTGACACGCGTGGGAGTTTTACCGATGACCCGCATCGCAATGGTCAACATACTGGTTTAAAACATATTTTTCGGATATCGGCAGAGCCCGCGACTTAATTCGCGCATACTTAAATATAATTCATTCTTTTGAGATTTACTGCTAGAAGAGACTTCTGAGGTTTCACTTTAAGAGGTTTTGTCAATTATCACCACGCCTAGCAAAAGTGTTGGTGCTAGCCATCAAAGGTTTCAATCATTATTCTATATTCAAGGTAATGAAATTTCCAAGAAATATCTGAAAATTCACCTTTCTTTAAAACCCTTGAATTGCTGTTTAGAATTTCAAACCATTTACTGTTGAGATATGCGATACCCTTCCAATTAAAATATTGTTAAATATTGTTAAATATTGCGCTAAAGAATAAAGAAGAAAATGAAAAAGCAAAATCGATAAAAGAAAAAGATTAAAATAAAGTAGATTTGAAAGAAGAATAAAGTAATAAAGAGAAATTTATAAAGAAAACTGTACAAAAAAATGACATAAAATAGAAACCGACTTCTCGGCCACAAAAGTAGAAAATAATTTAAGTATATGTTGGTTAGTACATGCACGTGAGCGCGCGAAATTAACAAATAACAAACAGGCATAAACAATGAAATATTTAAAAATCTGTATTCAGAACATATATTACCTGTTGCATAAAGAATTTAAAAAAATATAATGTTTATTCATATACATATATTAGTATATTTTTCAGGGCCAAAACTTCCAAAATTTAAGCATTTTGAACCTTTAAAAATTCATAATGTCTCTAAAAATACTAACTTCTTCGTGAAAATGAATACAACCTTTTTTATTTGTATTTCAATAAAGAATATAAAAAAATGTCTGCTTAAAAAATCATAATTCCTTGCAATTGTTTAAACAATTTCGGTTTAAACAATTTGGCACCGGGTTGCCAGATGGCAACATGCATTTATATCATCAGTAGAGCAATTTGAAGAGGATCGCATAAAAAAATGAGGTGGAATAGTTTTCGGTACTCATACCGATTCATCCCGGACTAGTTAGGCCACTGTTATTTTTGATGGTTCCAAGACACGAACTATATGAAAGTAAGATGATTATTAAGTTATTCAAACTGATTTATATTTTGGTGGTAGTTTGTCTTTAATTCGGAATATCTAAAGAATAAACTTTAAGTATCTACTAATAAAGTGACACTGAAAATTAATTAAGTGTTTCTATTTTACACGTTGATTTACGTAAGTATTTTCATGAAGGCTTTGGCTACCTTAAGGTATAGGTTTAAGATACAAATTAATCTAAGTAAAGTAAAATTTATCTAGAAAAACGGTGTTTTAATTCCTATTCCCTAGGCATTAGAAGGTTGGCATTTCTTGTTTATATAATAATAGATACCTATCCCCTACTTTCAACCAATGCCAGTACAATTAGACGAATAGGTTCCAATATTTTGTATGCCATTATTAGGATTTTCTGTAATATTTTGGTTTTAAGTATAAAATGTTTATTTATTACCATTAAATTACATAAAATAATTATAAAAGAAAAGATTAAATATTTTTCTTTGCTACTGTCACATGTAATTTAAAGTCAAGTTTGCCATGAAGTTTACTCTTAAGGTGCCAATATTGGGTAGTTTACCCTAGGTAGGTTTTTCTGGTTTGATATAATGGTAGATTTACTTTACCGTATTTGGAAAACTAACCCTTAAGTGAGTGATTTAGGGGTTGCAAGTTTATTTGAAAGTCTGTCAATTATGATGCAAGCTTAATAAAACATAGTTAACGTTAACTTTTCCATTATATTCAAACCACAAAGCCAAATTTGTGGCTTGATGTAATGGAAAATTTATTTTACCATTTTTAGTAAACCAACATTTAAGAGGGTGACAAATGAAAATGGTAAAATAAAGGATTAAGGAATTTATTAAATTAAACTTTAAAAATCCGGCGATTACCTCAAAAAGAGCGCAACGCCAACCAGGCTGTGGTAGAATGCGAAAGTGTGCCCGTGGCTTCACCACTTAGCATACAAAAAATGTTATGAGTCCTCCGTCTGTCGCACCCCATTTTTATTTTTGAAAATTGAGTTTACTAGGATGTGAAATAGGGGTTGATACTTTTTACGGGCAGCAGCGTGTTCCTGTGTAAAACTGATTGCGTTCACCAATACTTATGCTGAGCCGGTTACAACCACTAGTTAGTGGAGGCCTATGTCCAGTAGCATATCCCAGCAGTGGATATCAAAAGTCTCCTGGATGGACTATATTATGGTCTACGCGAACGAAATCGTGAGGCGGTATACACGACTTCGTTCATATAACAATTAGTAATACATATAATGAATATGTGAGTGATCGCTGTCTGTTCATGGAAGATATCTAGGAGAAATTTTTAGGCGTCCTTATTACGGAATAGAACCAATATTATTAACCGACTTCAAAAAATGAGGAAGGCCTCAATTCGACCGTATCTTTATAATTTTTTTTTTTATGTTTGGTACTTTCAACTGGATGAACCGATTTTGACATTTCTTTGTTATTTGAAATCTGGTGCTTCCCGTTGGGTTCCATTTCAATTTGGTTCAGTTAAAAAATTACCTCATCATAAATTACTCATCGATCCGCATGATGTGGGGGTACTGTTAGCCAAAATCAAAGAAGTTAGCTATTTGATGCTTATGAATAACGAATAAAATAACTGAGCAGAGACATACCTGCTACGAAAAAAATTACCTTCAACTTCGCAACCCTGATGATGCAGGGGTACTTCGAACTTAGACTATAAAACTTGGCCATTTGGTGCTTACGTATATACAGTAAGATTACTATGCAGTGATATAAAATGAAAATTTGGCCCTTCAACTCCTCAAACCTGATAATGCAAGGTTACTGCAAGCCTAATTTATAGCTTAAGATTAGGTTGTGGTTGAGCTGTAGTGATTTAAATTGGATGAATTAGGTTAGTTTGGTACATAATGGAAAACATAAAACTAAGCGAGCAGGGCACGGCAGCGCCCAGCGAGCGCCCAGTTAATATAACAGAACTAACCTTTATTCACCTCTTTATAATTTATAAAAGTTTTATCCTAAGCCATGAGGCTTAGGATAAAATTTTATCTTTATGCTGGAAATTAAATTTACGTTTGTATTTATGTTTCAATTTTTTGCTTTCGTGTAAATTTACGAAGCAAAATTAGTGAGATTATACAGAGTGATTGTAGTGAGTGGTAACAGATCGGACATAATGAAGGAGGACATTTGGTGGTCGATTATGTGACCGAATATGTACAAAAAATAGGTACTTAAAATTTTACCTAATGAACCACGGATTACTGTCTGCCAATGGTTTTTAGAAAACACAGATAGGAACATTTTGTACATATAATGAACAGTGGTGGAGCACTTCCAAATCACATGTTACGAGACAGGACGCATAACAACACAGGTTCAGTGTTAATGTGTGGGCTAGGTATCAAAATAAGAAAAATAATTAGAAGTAAATACCTTAAAATCCGCCTTACACATCTTACTTACGACTTACATTGTTATAAAAGCCAAAATTTGTGTGAATAGATGGATATTTGTTACTCAATCGCGTCAGAGCGGCTGAACAGTACTTTGGCATAGAGATAGAGGTTAGTTTGGAGTAACATACATATAGGTTCCTTATTAAACTGAAAAAAACGGGTATCCCCATTTTTTGATGACGGTCATTTTGGATTTCATTTTTGTTCGAAGTGTATTGTATTCTAAAAATTAAGCCCTTTCATTTGATTACCCATATAGGGTGGGTTGTAAAAAACATATATTATACCGTCATTTTTTTGCGGCGGCCATTTTGGATTAATAACAATATTGATTATTTATAATTGCATTGTCATCAGAAGTAAAGGTGTATGCCAAATTTCAGCTCAAACAGACTCTCAGAAGTGGGTTAAATTCAGCTTGCCAGACTTGCTTACATACAAAACAAACATTGCAAGTTAAATAAAAACTTTTAATAAAAAAAATGTATTAATGAAAATAAATTTATAATAAATTTAAATAATTACAAAAAAAAAGACTACGAAAAAGATATATTCCCGTACCGGGAATCGAACCCGAGCCTCCTGGGTGAAAGCCAGGTATCCTAGCCACTAGACCATACGGGAGGTGAAAGAAGTGTTATAATACTGACTCAGATATAATGATTCCGTCTACACTCTTCAATTTTTCTGTTATTTTTTGTAATTTTTTTGCAGCGGCCATTTTGAATTAATAACAATATTGATTATTTATAATTGCATTGTCATCAGAAGTAAAAGTGTATGCCAAATTTCAGCTCAATCAGACTCTCAGAAGTGGGTTAAATTCAGCTTGCAAGACTTACTTACATACAAAACAAACATTGCAAGTTAAATAAAAACTTTTAATAAAAACAAAATGCATTAATGAAAATAAATTTATAATAAATTTAAATAATAACAAAAAAAAAACACTATATCACAAAGATTGCATTCCCGTACCGGGAATCGAACCCGAGCCTCCTGGGTGAAAGCCAGGTATCCTAGCCACTAGACCATACGGGAGATGATAGAAGTGTTATAATACTGAGTCAGATACCACGATTCCGTCTACACTCTTCAATTAATTTATTATTTTAAACAAAATTAGACTAAACAAAAATGTTACAAAAATATCGGATTATTAAGACCTTTGATTTGTTAAATTTGTATGTGCAGTGAATAGTAGAAACATTATTAAAACCATAAAAAATATTTTTTGGGCATTCCCTTTCATCGTCGGGTAATGTGTGAAACTCGTTCACAAACCAGCTGGTACTAACGTTTTGTTTATGAATAAAAATTTTGGTCACAGTTATGTTCATTTTATTGTTAATACAAGTAAACACGACATTAACAGTTTAAATATAAGAAACAATGGATGGACCATTAAATATTTTTTTGTTAATGTTAATAATTAATAAATTAAATTAATATTGTATTTAAGAAGCATACTTTCATAAATAATGATGAAGCACTATGCAAAGAGTGTTATTTAGCTATGCTTTCGTTACGACAAACCATCTTATTCATAATTAATAACGTAGACAATACTTTGCTATGAGATGTCATAGTGTTGATTCGGGCTCTGTGATTGTGATGTTGCCACAACATATGGATTCACGCTAGACAATTTGACACATCTGACAGATAACTGAAACAGATTCATTGTTCATAATCATAGTTTGTGTCCCAGGTCTGCCTGCAATATTTTTTATAAATTTTTAAGTCAGTTCCACACAGTAAATATAGTAGGTTGACTTATTTGTATCATCAGTCATTATAAGTCATCAGTTTCGATCTGTTACCACATATGTTAATATTTAATCACGAAGTATAAAACCAAATGCAAAGTTTCATAATCTATTATTAATATAGAGTTTGGTACATACCTGAAAACTTTCAGGAGTGTAAAATCTTAGTGCTCAAAAAGCTGATAAATAGGAAGATTTGGAAGACCTCTTTACTTAGTTTCTTAAGATCTTATCTAATAAGTAGTAAGATTAAAGAAACCACAACATATTTTGTAAATCTATAGCGCTTTCTAAACCAGAGATAGCGCTTCCTCATTGTAAAATTCAAGAAGGTTTTAAAAATCCCGTAAAACTGTTCTGGCACCTAGTATATCATTGATATAATTATCAAACTTTTTATCGCTGCTACAGTCCACTGTGTTAATACTCTTTTAACAAAAATATTTTTAATTTACATTTTTATAAACTTTCTATATATTACGACGCGACGCTATGCGCTCCATAAAATAGCTTGACAGCTATTTTACCTATACACCGATTTTGACGAAAGCATAGTTGCGGACTGCACTCAAGTATTGTCCATGAATTAGTTTGCATAACCCTATGCGTTAGCGACCACTATTAGTAAGAGTTTATCTTGTTTCATCAAAACAATCATTTACGTTTTCCCCGTACATTGCAATGTACTCTCAATGTTTTTGTTTTAGTTTTCGGTCATACCTTGCAATGTACTTTGAAATGAAAATTGTTTATGACGAAGACATAATGATTCGTACTGAGGGTGCTGTTTGGACAATTGTATGGGCCGCATTATTGCGGAGTTTAAACTATGTATTAGTACACTGAAAAACGCTTACATAAAAATCTCTTAAGGCTCCTCCCTTAAGAGGTTTTCTAAGCCTGCCTAATATACTGCTGTTATGCAGCAAAAACTAATGTGGCGGTAGAGCCCTGAAAGGACACGCTTACGACATTACGCATTAAAACATACCTAATATAATGCAAGTATGGCATTCAGTTTCGACGGACATTGTACTAATTATTATGGAACTCAAATTTCGTCGATTTGGCGTAATTATATCTTGTATTGACAGGCTATTTAATTGGTCCTCGGAACAGCGCGGCTTCAAGTAACTGACATTAAATTTAATTTTCCATATTCTGTTTATGTTTCATTATATTGAGCAGTGATAGCGTAATGGTTGAAACTCGGTTTCTCAAGCGAGGGTCCGAGGTTTGAATCCCAAGCACGCACCACTGTTTTTTTTTTTCTAAAATGATGTGCGTATTAAAAATGAATAATTACTATTTTACGGTGAAGGAAATCCTGCACAACTCAGTGTTCTCTAAAAAAGAGTTCTCAAAAGTGTGTGAAGTCTACCAATTCGCACTTGGCCAGTTCGGTGGACTAAGGCCTAAAACTCTCTCATTCTGAGAGAAGACCCGTTCCCAGCAGTGGGACAATAATGGGTTGACGGTAAGTTGATAAGCTTGCCTAATAGCATATAAACAAGCTGTTTAGATATTATCGCTGGAACAAACAATATATTAAATGGCTAATGATAAACTGAGAATTATTTCTTTGACTCCAACCATTTACCACTAAAGAATAAGAAAAATTGACTCTTAAAAAAACGTCCAAGTGCGAGTCGGGCTCGCTCGTAAATGGTTCCGAGCGTAAAATAAAGAAAGACTGATATAACTTATAATTTTTTAGGGAACTTGGAAATAAAGCCCACGCTATGTTTAGTCGACACATAGGTATCGAAATATGTGATTTATGGCCACGACAAATAATTTGTTTGAACATGTAAAGAAACACCTATGACGATTATTTTAACCATTATTATTACAATTTACTTGTCGTTCGATAATACCTATGCAGTAGTTAATCATGTGTCTGATTTGTCATTTGACACGTGGAGCTATTATTAACTTACAATTTATATCTAAGCACAAAGAGTGATGCCTAACTAGTTAGGTCAAACGAGCAGCACACATAACATTTATCACAAAAATATGCATTATATTGTAGCACTAAAACATACCACACATCTAAATTGTAAACGTAAAACGCTTTCTACACTCGTAGCCCCACACTAGGATTTACTCCTGTGTCGTGGGTACCATGGACATACAAAGACGAGTACACAAACACCCCGGCCACCCAGAACAGAAATCTAAACTCATCATTCAGATGTCTGTTTGGCCGGGGATCGAACCCGGGACCCATTGCATGTCAGACCGGTGTGGTGACCCCTCCACCACGTGGGTCGTCATGAACGTGGTCGTCGTCGTAAATGCAATATAATTTAAGATTTACGGAGTGACTTTAAAAACATAGACTTCTTATACGTAATCTATAAAGAAGTATATTTCATATATACGGAGGGAAAAGACTTTTTCTTTAATAACTTTAAGAGAATCCTCAAAACAAAGGATTCATTTCATAGATCGCAGTCTGGCTTTTTTAATTACCTAATTTTTCCCTTGGATGACACCTTTGTATTCACGATTCAATTTATATATATATTTCGATAATGGTTATCACTGCATACGTGATAGCTTCAAACTAATTGTTAAAATGCAGCAGAAATGCACTCTTTTAAAGAAAAAAATAGTATGTGTGATTATTTTTAGTCGCAAGAAGTGGTCTCATACTGAAATACAGTCAGAATGCCCCAACTGATTAGTACCGACACTAATTAGACAAACGGTACACTTAGCTTTAAAATATTTTTGCTCTTTCTGTCTGGACCCTTAAAATAGAAAAGCCTCCAGTTAAAAGAATGAAAAAAATAATGTCAGTTCTGCTAATCACTATACTGCATCTGTTTTTACATCAGTTTTCAGGGTTCCGTAGGCAAAGGGTAAGGAGGGACTAGGAAAGGGTAGGGAGGTCCGCCTATCTGTCACGAGGCTGTATCTTAAGAACCGTGACAGCAAGACAATTGAAATTTTCATAGACAATGTATTCGTATATGTTCGTGTTTGTTTGATTTGTATATGTTTCCTTTGCCGCTTTAATAAAAAAAACTAAAAACAGAATAAAATAACTATTTAGAGGGGGCGGGGGGTGATGTTTGCCATTTTTGCTTCAGCCGAATCGATTCTCATGAAACTGTGTGCATGTGATGGAGTGGACTTTTAGTATTTAGAATAAAATTATATTATGATAAAAAAATCATGACGGAGGGGTATTTAGAATGGAATAGAATACTCTTCATGACACTATAAACATAAACAAACAAAACAATGACATACAATGTAGATCATACTGCTACTTTTGCTTGCCTAAGCCGTAAAAGATAGCTATTTTCTGTTTACATATTTGTAAGAAGGTTCCTAAGCAAAAACGTATAGTGAAAAAGTTGATCTTTAAATCCTCAACCATGGTGATGCAAGCATACCTACTGATTCAACTTTAGATGCTAGCTATTTTCAACAATACACTATGCTGGTATTGTAATGTATCATAATTATGACATGACAGTAAATTTTATTTTTCGACAATTATTTAGTAATATATATCATTGGCAGTGATAGCCTCATGGTCGAAACTCGGCCTCTTAATAGAGGGTCCGAAATTCGAATCCTAGGCACGCACCACCGATTTTTCCAAAATTATGTGCGTAGTAGAAATTAATTATCATTGCTTTACGATGAAGGAAAACATCGCGAGGAAACCAGCACCTGAGAGTTCTCAAAAAAAAAGAGTTCTTAAAGGTGTGTGTAGTCTACCAATTCGCACTTGGCCCGGGCGGTGGACTATGGCCTGAACCCCTCTCCTCATGAGAGGAGACCCGTGCCCAGCAGTGGGACAATAATGGGTTGACGATGATATATATGTCTGATATATTGATTAATAGTTTGTTATTAATAAATTATAAGTACCATCAGTTTATTGTACTAAGGCAGAATTAATACCACGTTATATTATGAAAGATAACATTTATATGGAAAATATATATAGCGTAAAAAATAAGCCAATCCGACAACTAGAAGTAAATACGTTAAAGTCAGTTATTATAAAAGGGGAATTTTGTGAAAATAGCTGGATGTTTGTTACTCAATCACGTTAGAAAGGCTGAACGGTGGTGAAAAGTCGGTGGGGTCCCATATGTGTCTTATAGATAATAAATCTCTGTTCAGGATGTTACAATTTACGATGGTAAGACATAGTTTCCTCGAAAAATATAGTTGTTATTGAAAGTTGTAACAACTATATATGTATGTTTAATGTTATATATGTGTAACATTTTTGGGGATAATGTATTTATTAATAACTTTTTTTTTGATTTGGACAATTTTTATTTAATTGCAAATACATATGCAGTAAACATCTGCTCGGAATATACGTTGCAGAGGACATGCATTATCCGTTGACTCTACCATAACGTAACCTTAATCCTATACCGACGCGCTTCAGCTAAAACCTCGTAATCTGGTCCCAAAGCAAATCTCTTCGTTAACTTTGAGTTTTGCTCTCGTAAGCTTAGCGCTAATAATGTCTCCGGAACTGCCTAGCATAATCAGTAGAAGAGTCGGATCCGAATTAACTCTATCTCATATACACAATGTTCTACAAGGTGATAGAACCAGTGTAGTTCGAGAGGTACCACCGCCGCAACTTTTTCTAGCGTGAAGCAGTTCTTAGTGCAGCGAAACCCACGCTGGAAAAGTGTGGTCTCGGCTTACATATGAAGCGACCACCTTAGTCCTCGTGAGTAACCCCTTCAGATAGAACCCTTTTTCTATGAAGTAGCTTAAAGATGTCCATGGGCGATAGTCACCACTTACCATCAGGTAGTCTGCACGCTCGCTTGCTACTTCAACCTAATAAAAATACTAATATCTATATGCTAAATATTAACCGGAAGTCAGTAACAAACTAGCCGATAGGAATAGCTAAAACAGAAAAATACAACTTCAGATTAACAAATGTATAATTTCGGTTTAATTCAACAAGTTAAAGATATTGAAGTGAAAATTTAGCTGAGATGCATTTCTTAATTTGACTGCGCTCCCATTTATTTCTATCTTGTAATAGCGGTGTAAATTCAAGGCAAAGGAGATACTTTCCAAGGCTCCGCTCACTTCAGTCACGTTTACTGCATTAATGAGTATAGCTTCTTGTATAGCTTCTTGTATTTCAACCCAACTTTATCAATTTCATCTGTAAAACCCTTTTTTTCATAATTTAATGAATGTTTTTTTTTAAACTTTTTTGTTTGTATTGTCTGCAATTGCAGAAATGTGATCATTTAGTATTTTATAATTATGTAATATAATTTTATTAGATAACATATAATGTATAATATTGATTTTCTTTCGTATTTGTTAATTTCTATACTGTCGTCAGTTTTATAAATCTTCATAAGCATATTTTGTCGCAACTATAGACAAAAATCTTTCCACAACGCTAACCAGCAAAGACCATTTTTTAATTGATTATTGCTGTGTTTGTTTCCCACAGCTGGGCACGTGTCACTCACGACCCCTCACGATTAGGGGGCCTATAACGTACTCCAACATAATCCTCCACCAGTTTTTGAAGGTTATTGCCAGCCCGAGACAAATACAGTCCATAAGGTGTCGCAGATTGAGGGCATTCGCTCGGAAGTGGCATTCTGATAGGCAGGGGCGGAAACGAAAAACAGGGCACGAGCGGCCGGCGTCCGAGGCTGTGGAGTGGCGTCCATCCCGAGACGAGTGTTTCTGCCGTTTCTACCCGCATAACCGGAAGGTTGAGAGGGCCATGGGAAAGTGGTGGGTGAGTGTCCATAAGATGTCCAATAAAATTTAACTACTAGTATAGGATGATAACAACCGGATCGATCACTGTATGAGGTCGAAACACACCAACGTTTATCACCTGTATCAGAAAATTTGATCTAGATTTTTATAATATTATTGGAGTAACAAAGGAGCATATAGTTCACCTAATTTAATGTGGCCCATGGGTATCTGTAGTTCTGTACCCCCAGAAGATTATGGTCCTACCTGAGGCCGGCGACTGATTCGTTTTTGTCCCTAAGGACTAAGTTTGATAGCTACTGATTTTGAAGGGTGACACATACTTAATGTGTCCCCTTACATTTAATAACGTTATGATATAAGTCATACTTTCAGTTACTTCGGCCTGATTGATTTTTTTATCAAACGTTTTTGCAAATGAAGTTACGATTTAAGATTCGACGTCACTCCAAATTACATTTTAAAACTGATTGTTTAATTAATGGACGTAACGATTAAATGATTGTATTGCATGGATGCTTTAAAGATCGGCAATTCGTACTGAAAACGTATTAAGCGATTTATCCGTTCTATCAGATGCAGTTAAGGAATGCACGACACCTATTGCGTGCAATGTTTATGCGATGGAAACAAAACAATACGCTTGTCCGTGTGAGTACCTACCGACACCGGATGACACAGTATACGAATAAATTTTCTAGACATATCAGACATCATTGTCAATTTAAGTATTCTTCGTGCTACTTATTTCATGAATATTTTTGCGTCTTTTTTCATTTTTTTTTTAGACTCGGGAGATCTTAGACTTTTACTCTACAAAACACTGATAAAAGAGGTTTAGCTTGTTTAAACCAAATATGCCCTATTTAAAGCAGCAAAGATCTATCATGTATATAAACTAAAGATAAACAATTAATAATTAAAATCAACCGATTGTAAAATTAATATTTGTAATTTAATATGTGTTTTCTGTCTTTTGATACCAGTTTGTTTCTCAGGTCTTAAAAGACCCTATTCTGAAAAAAACTTGTGGTACCGTTTTCGCGTCATGACTGAACCGATGGGAAAAATAAAAGTGGATGGCGAAGTACTAGATTTACCGAGTAACCGAATACCGAGTTACTCGGTTACTCGGTAAATCTAGTACTTCGCCATTATCTGATAGTTGTTATAGTATGAAAGTAGCAAATGAGCATACAGCCCACCTAATGGTAAGTGGCTACTGCCGTCTATGGACATCTGTAATCAACCCTAGAAAAGATCAAAGTCTCATCTAAGGTTAGCCACAGGTGCGTTGCTACCCCTATGGACTAAAATGGAATGCCTCAAAAAAAAATAAAAATATATACCAGACCTTTGAGACCAGAACACAACAGCGTATTACACTGCTGTTATTAGGCAGAAATTAAAAAACACGTAATTTAAGAATTTAAAAAGGTTTTTTTTCCAAAAGCTTATAGAAACTAACTATCCATCTCACTAACCCATGACCTTAATCAAAATATACCAATTCAACTGGGAATATCGAATTTATTCAAGCGTTGTTCACAGAAAATTCCATATATATACTCTGTTCATATTTACTGTATTACTGCCACGCCTATTTCTGTTGAAAAGTAAGCAATATCTACGTTGATGTATTTTGGTTAAATTTACATGAGGGAACTTGAACGATCTGTATCGAGCTTAATACTAATAATAAAAGCCCCATGTTATAATCGTAAATCGTAACCAATTCATAGAGTTAAGCAACTACTTCTACTAGTTTCTAAATATTATAGGTACCTCTGCCCCGCGAAAGGCTCGTTAAACAGAGACTGCGGTTCTTATCTTTGTATATAACTATCATGTATAATAACTACATTCGACCATACTATTTCATCGAACCTAGAACCCATTAGGTTGCCACATCTTCAATAAATCTTTTTTGTTTAAACACTAATAAAAATATACTACGAGTATGAGACGAAGTAATATTCTCGGAAGAAAATGCTGTTTTTTAGCATTGTTGATTCATATTTCTGCAAAGTGTAATTGACAACTTTATAATTATGCAAATCTAGTAGCCATGGACTATTTATCAAAAACACAGGCCAATTGCAATAAATTGATATATTGCAAACACATGCAATATTTATAATTATTTTATCTTCTTATTTTATGTCTTTTAATAAATAACATTACAGGTGGTAGAACCAGTGTAGTTCGATTGGGGAGGTACCACCGCCACACCTATTTCTAACGTGAAGAATTCTTGCGTTTCGGTGTGGTTGCCGGCTCACTTAGCATCACCACACCATCTTAGTTTTTTTATAGTATGGAAGCAGCAAACGAGCATGCAGTCCACCTGGTGTACATCTGTTATCAACCCTAGGTAATGTCAAAGTCTCACCTAAGGTTAGCCACAAATGCGTTGCTACCCCTGAGGACTAAGATGGGATGTCTCAAAAAAGTATGTTTCCCTTCAGAACAGAATACAACAGCGTATAGCGCAGCTGTTAATAGGCAGAAATAGGTGGGCGGTGGTGTTCCCGGAATCGAACCACAAACCCGACCGACGACCCGCGTGGTGGAACGGTCACCATACCAGTCTAAGACGCAGAGGGTCCCGGGTTCGATCGCCGGCCAGACAGACATCTAAATGATGAGTTTAGATTTTGGTTCTGGGTCTGGGTGTTTGTGTAATTGTCTTTGTGTATCCATGGTACCCACGACACAGGAGAACATCCTACTGTGCGGGCTATGAGTGTAGAAAACGTTATTACCTTTTTATTATTATTACAAAGAGGTCTACCACTTTCAATAGTTCAATACTTCTTAGTTCTAGGGACTAGCAACGCAACTGTAATCGACTTCAGATAAAACCCCTGTTCTATATGAAGTCGCTTACAGAGGTCTATGGGAGGTAACCACTTACTTTCAGGTGGACTGCATGCACGTTTGCTACTTTAGTCTAAAATATATATTGATATTGATACTTCTTCGAATGAATAATGTCGTTATAATGATAAAACATTTAAACAAAATATATACATGTTATAAATAGATATTAAAAAGTAAGAGTTCTGGGAAAACAACAAAATAAAACATTTCTAGATCAAAACAAATTCTTCGAAATATAATAACCATTGAGAATCACTGACCACTCGATTTCGGACGGCAGTCTCGTACCCTCTCCCCAGTTTATTGGAGTTTCGATAAAAAGCAAAGCATTCTTGGTTTAACCCTTCACCGTCGGCTTCAAAAGAACAAACGCAATATATCGGGGGTTCGGCTTAATTTGCTCGCTACGTAACTTTAATGCGAGTGGCCCGAAATGCTCCAAATTACTCCACGATATTTTTAACGCGTGGAATGCGACCGTTTTCGGTTACCAGTACGATATTAACAGGGTTATTGACTAGCTGGATTCTCAGGTCTGATATTCGCTTCTAAAGTTACGAAGCTCTTTAGGTTGTTGAAATGATTTAGTCCTACTAGCTATAGCATCATAATGACACTTAAATATTACTTAAATTTAGTTCTTGCAATTTTTTGATCGCATAAGGCAAGTCGAAATAAAGTCAATTAAGAACCGTCGCAGAAGGACAACATAAGTTTTAATTTAATGGATGTGATGCAATCATTCATGTTATTTCAACATCTTGTGACTATATGTGATAATTAATTGATTACAGTACATTCACCCATTTTAAATGCCTAATATTAAAATATTTGTATTTATTTATTTCAAAATAATAAACTATACACACACAAATATAACTTATAGACACCTTTATACTTTATATTTCTATTGAGTTAATTAATGCAATTTAATTACATTCTACAAAGCATTTTCTACGCTTTTCATTTGCATCGTACGCCACAAGAATCCCATTAATCCCCTCTGCATCTAGAATTAACGAATCGATCATAATTGATTAAGTAGCGGAGCCAAGGAGAACCACAAAGGACTCCATTCGATCCTCCTTCTCCTGTTTTTCTCAAAACAAAAACATCCCTTCCTTTTTTGACCGGCTGTCGAGAATTTTGCTTTGTTCATTTGCTCGGTAAACCGATAATTTCATTAAACAACAAAGTGGGACTCCTCGGGACTCTTCGTAAACACGGCAAGAAGCCAATGTCCCCCAAGATGGGAAATTCATTTGGAGAAAAAAATTTAGTCCGAACGCAACGTGGAAAATTAAGAATCTTATCCCCCTGTTTTGCCTATTAGGTTTGTTTGCTAGCAGCAATGTTGCTATAAGAAGAGTGACTAAAGAAAATTATAATACTTAATGAGTACTTAAATAGGTACGTTTGTGCATGTTACATTTGAAGGTGTGGTGTGGTAAACTTAACTTAATTCTTTACGTAATTAAAAAAGGTATAACTGCAAAGGTAAATTTAATGTTAAATTAAATTTTAAATTCGATGAGTAAGTATTATTTCATCAATATTTTAATGTCCCACTCGGAATGGCTCGCCTTTTAGAATAATAAAATGCGGCCAAGTGCGAGACGGACTCGTAGGGTAAGTGTTCCGTAGCATTATCATTGTTTTTCATAGTGTTTGTATGAATTACAAAGTTATGTTGTTCAGTTTTTGAAAAATTGCTATATATCAAAAACTGTCAATCGTATTCAAACTCAAACCAATTTTCGTCGAAAATTTTCCTTGACATCTACAACATACGTTTTATCCAGATTTTTCACTCTCTTATTTTAAAAGTGGGAGGGAGGGGGACTCATTTTTCACTTGAGAAGCGTCAAACAATTGATTTTGACGAAAAATAGTTAAGTGTCAAGATCTATAAAGATGGACACCTCATGTATAGGTTTGATGAAAAAAAATTAGTTAGTTTCAGTTCCATGTATGGAGTGCCCCCTTGATTTTTTTAATTTATTTATTTTTCTTCAAAATTAGAATAGCGGTTACCAGAATATGTCAACTTACAAAGTCTGAACTATGTACGTCCAATATTTCGGAAAAATATGGCTGTGAAATACAGACGGACGGACAGATAGACAATACGAATCTATAAGGGTTCTGTATTTTGGCATTTGGCTACGGAACCCTAAAAAGGGCATAGATGATATGCAGAAATGATTTTAAGTACGGGTGGCATTATATTAAATTCATTAAAAC
>DWTU01000165.1:0-21436 GCA_018251515.1 Cecropterus confusis | reverse complement strand
CCTCCAAATTAACTAAAAAATATACGAAAAAATACTGTAGTACATTATTTTAACCTATCTCGTAAGGTTTATCCAGCGTTTGCAATGAAAGCGCAAAAAATTGCTTTATTTACGTTATCATATAGAAACCTCTAAAATTATGAGTGTCTCTCTACTATACAATGCATGTATTATACATATAAACCTTCCTCTTAAAATCCATTGCGTAGTTTTGAAGATATAAGCATATATAGGGACAGACAGACAGCGGGAAGCGACTTTGTTTTATACCATGTAGTGATGTGAACAGAAACATGTTACACGCATTCAAGTGTAATGTTTATTTGCAATACTCATGTGCACTGACTTCTTACATTTGTTGTCGCTTGGTATTTATTTTATCCGTTGATGAAGTAAACGACTCTGTGTGTGACTGTATCTAGTACTTTAAAATAAACACACACGTCTCTAAATATTAGTAAACAATGTTAGACTTTGATTTAATATTTAAATAGATAACATCTTATAACAATATACGAGTAAGTACTTATTAAAATTCTTGTGCAAATAAAACACACTTCCCTTTATAAATGTTTTTATAAGTAATAAAATTAAAATTTAAGAGATTTAAATATTCGGAGAGCATCACAAAGGTGTATTAATTCTGGCTACTGTGGCTTAGTGAATGAATAATTCAGTTCTTGGATATTGGCAGCAAGGCTATTGATGGCTTTGGAAACTGAGTGTTCTATCGCGGGCGAGTAAAGGGGACACAGCGACAAACTTGCTAGTATTACAGTATTTTCCTTTTTGGATTGAAAATGAGATGAGAATGAGATGGCTGGCCAGGAATGGCATTCTAGGCGTTTTGATAGTAAGGTGATAGCTCGGCCCCAAAGGGCCCAAAGGTCGTCAAAAAGACGACTGTAAAATGTAGTGTGCTCATAAAAGACGCCAAATTTCGAACCTCATTGACAGCTTACATCGCTAGATATATATTTAAGTTTTTATTTTATAATTTTGCAAGATAAGCATCTCATTTGAGGTTGCCCACAGACGCGTTGCTCCTCCTGAGGACTAAGGTGGAAGGACTCGGATAAGTATACCCTTTAAAATTTGAAATATTTTAGTTTATCCGTGTATCACACCCTCCAAATAAGAAGCTTTTATGAATCAGAAACTTTATATTAGTTATGAGCAGGAAGTGGAGTAGAAAGGGTTCCACCACCGTCAGTTACGCAATAATTCAAAACATTAGTCTTCACACAACAATTTGCTAACACACTCGCAGTGAGACAAGTAGATATATCATTGTTATTCATATTGAAACTAAGTTTAAGCACATATTTGCGTTTCATTTGGCCATTAGCTGGCCGTAGTGGGTAACTACGACTTTAAACGTTCGAAGGTGTTCCGCCGTCACATAAATCAACTAAAATAGATATGGATTTGCATACTAAAGTTTGATTTCTATTTGTGTGTAGGTGTTTATTAGAATACCCTTGAAGTATTTTTAGGACAAACTCAAAAAGGAAAACAAATATTCTCGTGGTTAAAGTTAATTACCTAAAGTTCACGTGTCATTATTATAATGTCACCTGTAACATCAGCAACTTTAAGTAAAGATTTTTGTATGTTCTGCATAATTGCTTTTGAAATATACTCATACTGAGGACCAAACAAGTTAAATGTTATGTGTTATATGTTAGGTACAGCTTAAATAATTCCACTGTATTCAGTCAATTAATATGCAAGCTATTTTGTTTACATGCACCAGAAAAAGGTATGGCAGTTGTGCTTCCGGAGTGAAACCATAAAAAGTTCTACTTACTTATTTAAAACATGCTGAGCCCCGCGGTTATACCCGCGTAAAAAACGTCATTTGACATAATTATAGATATATAGCTGAAATTTGAGACCTTATATAATTTTTACAAAATAACATTGTTTCAGATCGTAACTGATATTAGCGGCATTGACGGTAGCTGGGTGCGCGTAGAGCACGTGCGGTTTCTTATTTTTTGTGCAGACCCTAATTACATTTTCTAAAAAAAGTAGCCTAAGTTACGCTTTATGACATCAAGTATCTAACAGTGAAAGTCCCGTCAAAATCGGTCCAGCCTATTCAGAGATTACCCAGAACAAACAGACAGACAAAAAAATTGTAATTGATGTTTTGTTATCAGTATCGTATATGCTTTCATATGCATTTCGTAAAAAGCTGTTAGTTTGATATTACAAACAGACACTTCAATTTTATATATATGTATAAGTGATATACTAAAGGTAATAATTGTCCGCACACCAAATTTAAGAGCAACGCCGCTCACAAATCACGGGGGATGGGGCTAATTTAAAATTATTAGCCACCGACGACGGTAATGAGCGGTAATCGCACCGTCGCTAATTAGATTTAAATGAATAATAAGACCACCACACCTATACAATTTCCGATAGTGATGAAGAGGCGTCTAACATCTTTCGAAATCTAAGATCGATCTGAAATCTATCGACCAATTTAGGAAAAACATCTTCCAATATTTTTTTCTTCTGTTAAGCTCAGTTGCAATTTAAACATTAAGTTTTATAAATTAATTACTCATACGTACGATGTACGGGCAAAAACGTTATCAATTATTGTTTTAAGGAAACATTACCTCGTGCTAAAGAGGTACTGAAATGTGCATCGCAAGTTTGCTATTCAGTCGGAAAACACGTATCTAACATAACAATGAAGGAAACATAATTAATGGAAGTATAATTGCTGGATGTTAAAATATCATAAATCATAACTAATAAACCATCATTATCTAAACGTGTTAATCATCTCATTTGCATCAAAATGTTTTATCCAATTATGCAATTGGATTTATGCTTTAATTTACATAGATTTATCTATGTTAGTTTGATTGTGTTTCTTTGAGAGCATTTACGTCACTGTATCTTTTATTTATGTTGTTTATTTTATACGCTGTATAAGGCAGACCACACAGAAAGGAAGTCAGGTCCGAACGTCAATTGAAAGTGTCAATTGAAATATAAACAGAAATATACCGAAAATGTTCTGTGTTCGATTAGATTGAAGCGTCCTAATTATTCAATAGTCACTAGCAGTTCTAATGGTGCTTATTGCCGTTTTTGGACATTTCTAATCAACTTCCAATGGCACAAGGACTCTACCTAAAGCTTATCATGGATGCGTTGTCACTCATGAGGACTGATGCTTACCACATGTAAGTTAGGCAACATCCAGAAAAAATAGGCATTAGGGACATATTTCAGGAGGTTCTACAATGTTAAATACTCGTCCTTAGCATATATAATAATGATGAGCAGTAAGCACGCCAATTGCTTGATCATAATAATGGAAAATATATAAGACTTTCTAAAAACACATATATATATATTAATTTTTGTGGAGTGAGTGTTTGTGTTACCCGCTGCCTGATATTATTATTATTTTTATTTTGAACATATACTTGAAACTATGTATGCGTGATACGCAAATAAATAAATTATAATAATATGTTAAAACTAGTAGTAAAACTTATAATATTTATATATTATAAGTTATATGTTTCGTTGCATAACCTTTGGTCTATGTAACAAAACATTATTGTTCTTTCCAGGCAATCTGTAAAGATACCGGTTCAATTCCGAATAGTGCACGCCACCTGTGCGTACAAACCTTAGCGTTTACTACCATTTGTAATGACATCCTTTATCTATTGTTCCTGCAGGCCAGTCCAAACAAACCGTCCAACGAGCAACAGTATCCAGCTTTTAATAAGTTACATATATTTGTTTAATCAGTTGATAAGTTCCACACATAGTACGAGTCACGAATAGAAATGATTATTGGAGTATTTCAGATACTTATTGTATGAGTTTGAATGACTTGAATACTTACAATACAATGTAAATACTTTGTTATACAATACAACGTGTCGTTCTGTTGTACTTACGAGCAATTGTGGTCTCACTCAAAAGTTGTCAATTGTGGTCACACTCAAAACTCACACCTATCTCACTACAAAAAGTTTTATTTGTGTAATTTAAATTTTGCAAGAAAATTTCTTTATATAAGCGTGAAAATTTCATCATAATCGGCGAATTCCAAATTATTGATTTTGAGAGCCACTATTTTATAATTTGGAGTAACACAAATATTGACCTATTGACCTTAAGTAGGTAAATGAACATTAAAAAGGAGTACTTATTCCCAAATATTAATCTTACCAATTATCCTTAGAAAGCAGTAGAGGGAGTTCGGGTGACTTTCTCAGATGAGAGAGTTGAACCGCCTTTTAAAACTCAACTTAACGACTACTTGTGTGCGTTAAAATATATTTAAGTGTCAATTACTTTTACACCATATTTTACATGAATCTTAACATCACATTTTCCACATTCATTCACTCAATTCTAAACACAACTGTCTTTCATAATCACTAAATGGATTGTCCATTTATTGTTGCCTCTGTGGTCTCACCAGGCGACTGCTCAAATACGGTGGCAAACACGCGGACGCACAAACACGTCTGTTTGGACAACGCATATCTTCGATGCATTGGGGACTGAGCGCAAACGTCTGCCTACACTTTGTGTCGTTTTGTGCATCTCGAGATTTACAAGAGGTCGATAATATCATATTATGTAGTATAAGGTGTGTGCTTTTTAGAATACAATTAACGGGTTTATGTACAAATTTCTATAATAAACTTCCCATTGAAATAAGAAATTTGAGGTCGTGTGAAAAATGTTGTGAAAAATGTTGTAACTGACAATTTGTAAGTGGCCCCGTAGCCCTATACAAAATAAAGACATGTGATTTCAATTACTCCCTCTGCTCCTATAGACTGTGCCTGTGGATTTTTTTTCATACAGGTAATTAGAGTAGAAAACGATCATGTAATCTATCTGATAGTAAGTGGCATAGGTGTGTACGGGCAAGGGGGAAAAGCGGTCGGTCACAGATAAAAAAATGCACCTATTATTTTCAAAAAGTTGACGTTTTATGAGAAATTTTAAAGATTATGTGAAGAACCGCACAGATTAAAACTATTTCTTGTCTTTTATTTGTAATTTTTACCTCCACTACTAATGTGAGATAACCACCCCAAAATTCTTGATCCGTAACATTCTTTGACCTGCCCCTCCCGATAGAGAATCCTGCCCTTCCCTATAGAGTTAGTGATCATCGCTTATGTAACCAATTTCACAAAAATACAGGGGTTTTATCAGAAGTCAATTATAGATGCGTTGCCATTTCTTAGGGCTAAGATGGTCGATCCGTATTTAAGTCACCCGGCATCCATCGATACATATTAATCGTTTCACTTTGGAAATAAATGTGAATGGAAATGGTGGTACCTCCTAGATCGAACCGTATTAGTTCTATCATTTTGAAGACTATTAGGTGTCTAGGCGAAAAAATACTAAATATAAGAAACAGCATTCCTCTGTGATGGTATTCGTCTACTGCGCTTATCAGCACGCAAGGTCAAGAGTGGACAATTGCTTCCAGGTGACTTGGACTTCTTATTGGCCATGGGTATTAAGTACATGAGATGAACTGTGATAGCCTACCAGTTTAGGTTCCAAAAGTAGAAATCTTTGATTTTAAAATTGCTCTACGTGTATAACATACAGACACTAAAATGATTTTTCACAAAGAATGAATAAAAGTTTTAGATAACTTCTCCTTATTTATTTATCTTATTCGTACTTTAGCTGAGACCCATGTTTCATGGGTATTTTATGTTAAGCATTATAATTTTCCAATTAGAAGCAAAAATATTTTCAAAAACCACATTCTATGATTTTCAAGACTTTATTTACGTATTATTATTTACTTGGCATTTGCAAGTAATTAGTGATAAAAATATTTCAATATTGGGATCATAGATATAGGATTTTGGAGTTTATAACCTGAAGTATTAGTATCACTCGTTACAATTTCTTGTGTGTAGTTATTTACTTAACCTGTAACCGTACAACATCGTTACTATCTTTAAATACAAGCAGCTACTAAGAAGTATAATAGCAAGAACACTTAAGGTTTGCGTTTTGCATTTATTTACTTTAGCCGGCCAGCCCGACACTGCTATGTGCATAATTACAACGCGTCATATATGGGAGGCACACGACAGGATGCGGTCTAGAGAAATCCCTCTTTCGCATGGATTCATGCAAATGTATGTAGTTATGCAAGATACCTGCGTAGTTATGCGCTTAGGAGTGCAGCTAGAGCCATCTAGTGCTAGCTGTATCAATAATGTCGTGGGAATGAAGTTAATGAAGAGTTAATAATTTAACTTGAGCAGGCAGTAAAACATCTTGGATATTTGATATAAACAATTAATAAATATAATAATAGTTAACAAATTTTATTATATTTTATACATTGATAAAATTTATAATCTTATTTTATACGGAAATAAGTTAATGTTAGTTTTATTTACATGTTTAAAGAACAGAAACGGATAAAAAAAAACCGATATTTTTTTCATGGAAATTTAGATTCCATACAAATGTATAATTTTGTCAAAATAAGCTTGATATATTATGTTGAAGTATTTTATGTTAAGTCGTACATCCGACCGCTTGACCCACGTTTCCAAAATCAACATTGGCATATAAATTTAATATCAAACGCAAATTAGCATTTTATAGTCGATTTTCATTTTGGTGTTAGAGATGGCCGTAAAACTAACATCGGTGTTACACGTATAAGGCGATGTCTATGCAATTTATAAGCGATATGGAAGGTATAAATATGGCATAATTTATAATGGACAAATAGATACAAATTTAAATGAAGTCATGAATTATTTACGTTAGTATCGGATCACGCGCGGGGAGGCGACTGTCGGACGAGCGATAAATTTGTGATTATTGCGGTAAATATAAAATTAGTATCAGTTCACAGGGTCGCACCTATCTACGCAAATAAAGAGAATTAAAGTGTTGGTCGGTTTGATTACTGTGGATTAAAATATATCTTGTTATTTTTTTGTTTTTCAGGTTAAGCTTGAAATCGTTTAAATTAAAATGAAGACTTTCAGATTGTAATGTTAAATTGTAACGTTACAAGGGGAAAGATAAGCAATGATAGTTTCATGGTTGAAACTTAACCTTTCAAACGGCAGGACCGCGTTTCAAATCCTCGGGCACGTACCTCTGATTTAATTTATGTGCGTATTAGAAATTAATTATCATATGCTATGACGGTGAACGAAAACGTCATCAGGATACTTATACTTTTGAGAGTTCTTAAAAAAAAATCTCTAAGATGGTTGAAGTCTAAAAACACGCATTACTATGGCATGAACTTCTTTTATTCTGAGAGAAGACAATGGATGGATTGACAAGGATATTTTTAGCATTTCTTCTATACCGTCGGGCTCACGGTTCGCCCTGACCATATGATTTTAGAATAACATCATCGTGGAAGTGATACGTGAAATGAAACCTAAATGAAAAACAAACTACCTGTAGATGTCGATTAATCGACCACGATTGTCAACGAATTCTTCTCGTCACTGCAGTTTCACCGTGAGCATGATCCATGCAATTGAGGCCACTTATCGGCAGTAAAGTAATGAAAATGCTTTAAGTTTAGTTAGTCAGCCCTAGGAATCCTTCGATCGGTTATATTTTACGATTACTGCACGACGAGGTATGAATTAGGTATTTCTAAACGGCAGTTGGGAGTCAAAGAACTGATCTTTATACGACAGTATTTCTTTATTTTATATTAATGTTAATTCAATTGACTCTAACTTTATTTTGTATTCGCTCTTCTAAAGGTTAAACTTTCCATACTTTGTTTGTGAGGCATTATTTCTTTCTCAGTAGAACTTTTTACTTCGGTTATTACGATAAACAGGGTGGGTAAATTAATGTGCTGATCTATCCGAATTGATCTGATGCCAGACTTTGAATCTTGGGCAGTTAGCTATATCAGTTACTTCAGCATTGTTTTGAAGTATTTAAAGCATATTGCACTAAACTTTTGTGATGTAAACACTTTTTATATTGAAGGCGATAGAACTCTTTGCGTTAAGCGTTGCGTTGTTCTGGTCTGAAGGGCGAGGCAAAGGAAATATACTTATCCGAGGGATCCCAACTTAATCCATACGGAAAAGCAATGTATTTGTGGCCAACCGTCCGTGGCAATTGGATCTTAACTGGGCTTGATTACAGATGTCCTTGGACGACAGTGATCATTTATCACCAGGTAGACTGCATGCTCGTTTACTATTTCTTTAAAATATAGATCAACAAGGTGGGAATAGCTACATTTAGTTAGCTACACATCTTTGATTAGGTAGGACTCTTGTATCATTGTGTTCCATCAGTGGCCAGTATATTCATGACTAAAATAACCAAAACATAAATATTCCATTAAAAGCGAACGTTTATTCCAGCAGTGACGCAACAGTCAATTATTATCTCATCGGGGGAACCATTCACTTTCGCGAAACGAATGTCTGTGTACTGTACACAGCACTGCATGTGAATACGTTCACTGCTTTACGTGGTTAGACCCCACCAGAGTAACAGGACACTTTTGGATTCTATGACTAATCAAATCGGTGCTTAATTTGAATTAAAATTGGAAATCGTGAGGTATTTGTTATAAATTAAATTAAGGTGATGAATAATCGGAAATTACACTCCGATTATTAAAAGCTGATAATTTACAGCCGGATGAGGCCAAATTCAGCTTTTTTTCTTCTTAAAAAGATACCCAATCTTTTCAGGAAAAGAACGATTTATGTGAGATTTTAAACACTAAAACTGTTTTGGTTGCACTATGCATATAGGTAAGCTCCGGGATCTGCAGAGGAACTCATTGGCGACATTATACTTAAAAAAGCATATTATTTTAAAACAAAATAATAATAATTATCTTGGTAATGATTGTCTTAATTAGGATATTCCACGCTTGATTAACATGACGATGAGATTACTTTTCTCTTAATGATATCCAGTACCAGTGATTGATATAGATAAACTGACAAATGGTTAAAAAATGAAACAGATTACCCACGGCTCTACCTTAAATGGTCAGGATCGTACTCGATTGAATAATTCAGGGGCCAGCCATCGATTAGTATGCAATCGACTGGTGTGTACGTGCAGTGGTAAATCGATTCTGCGTCTAATTTATTTGGACATGTCTAAGACGTCGGTTTAGCATGCAACTAGTGTTGTGGTTGTGCACATTTTACCTAAACTCGATGTTGTAAGGACAGTTTCTTGGGTAGTAATTTTTCATGATTATTGCTGGGCATAAATTTCCTTTCAGAATAAGGAAGGTTTAGGCCAGTGATCTGATTTTCACAGCCCGCGGGTCCTCCTGTCGTTTTTGTTGTGGTCAGTTTTTATTGGCAAAGTTTTTTTCTTGTTTACAGAGCTATCACGCATGTTGGTTTTCTTACGATGTTTTCTTTCACCGATACTGCAAGTGACACTTAATTTCTAAAACGCACATATAAAGCTTCGAAAATAAGTTGTGCGAGCCTGGTATTCCAACTCCGGATCCTCAGCGTGTGATACTGAATTTCAAACCATGAGGTTACCACTGCTGTGTTGCTGTATTTTATATTCGTTTTTATTGCGCTTCCTGTTACTGTGGGACATACGTCGATGACATATGATGAATGATGACTTAGGTTTCATTAATTACTTAAATGCTGCGTTTGTTTTATTGATAAGTGTAAGAATTGAAAAAATACCTCCTAATAATTACTAATAATTACCGATTCGTGGAAATAGTAATGGCAATAATTTTATTTATAAATCTTTTTAATTCTTTTATTACCTAATTCCTAACTTTAGTCTTAATTTAATGTATATTCATATCATTTTTAATTTATTAAGATTCTGTAAATACATTGGAGCTAGCAATAAAAATTAACATATGTGTATAATTTCATTATTTATGCTTTGCTTATAAGCATAAATATTTGAAATGTTTTAATGTCGCCGTCTGAATTAAAAATATGCGGAGCGTGGGCGATAAAAATGAATTATTTAAACATTCAGATTATATTTATTGTGTTTATGTCATAATTAATAACTGTAAATAAGCTTTATTTTTTATATCAATGTATCATATATTACAAATATATCAATTAAATTGTATAATTGTGTAATTCCAAAATAAGTGTAATTTTTTTAAAGTTTATTTGACTGTTTATTTAACCGAAGTCATATTAAATGTTATGTATAAAATATATAAAACATATTTTAGAATTTTTGGTCACTTTGCCTGTACAGCAACTAAACCGTATTCATGGGGCCGGTCACTAAAATATAAATTATTTTACTTTACGTAAATACAAGTAAGTATAGAATAACATCTATAAACATTTTATTTATTTCCTTTTTCAAGTCTTTAATCTGAACAAATAATTTTGTATATTCGCAAATCACATGTTAAATACATTATTAAGGTTTCCTGGAATGACAGGCATTGGTAGTACCTAAGGAGTGAAACAAAATTTTATGACGCTATAAAGAAAGCGATAAAAAGGAAAATCCCAAACAATATGCGTAGGTCGGCCATTTTCGATTCCGAAATAAAATATATAAATTCAAATTTGGCGCAAAGTGCTTTCATTATGCTAACAATATTTTTATACGTCGATTGTGTAAACGGCATTCTGTCGGGGGCCGGTGACGACATGTGAGATATTTTTTAATCGTCCGCCACACTCAAATATGATAATGTCATCGTAAAATAAAATTCCCTGGAAACACCAGGCTAATCTTCGCAAAACAAAACTTTATTGACTCGTTTTACGATGTTTTTAATTCAAAAGCGAGCAAGATGAATCCGTAGAGTTTTATTAAAGCTCCGGCGGCGGTAGCGCGCCGGAGGTCCGACTCTATTCTGTTTCTTATATGGACAATAGTGTACTAACAAAAGCACAGCGAGAAATGTTGACTTAGGAAGTGGGGACCGAGTGTCCGAGATAGGGGACCACCTACGCTCGCCTGCTTCGAGCACCTAGCTGTCAAAAGTAAAATAATGGCGCCGCCCGCTATCACTACCAGCCCTACACCGGAACATGATTGAGAGGTTTCGGCTTTTATGATCGAGTGTTTCGGTCATGGCACAACTAGACGACTTAATTAACGCGATGGTTATTTATCGGTGAATTAAAACCGAACCGAATTCCTCGACAATTGCCTTATTTGCGTACGATTCCGTCGCGGGCGCACTAATTAAGTTTATTTATTGTGTCGTATTGATTTCGCTTAGAGCAGACGCGTCGCAGTCGCAGTTCGTGACAGATACAATCGATTAGGGTTCATTCGTGCGCTCCGGATTCCGTAATTGGAACGAACGCAGAGTATCGCGGGGTATCTCGAGTGAGACGCGCGAGCGGTTTTATTTTTTTAAGGCGAGGGACACGGCTCGTTAGGCCGCCACGCCTCGCGTCAGGCGCCGCGGGTCGGCCGTCACTATCAACGGCACATCTCCTCATTACCGCCGAGATTGATGGGGAACACCGCTCCGCGAGCGAACTGACAAAACTGCACTTAGAAATGCCAAAAGCGACTTCGCATTTATCATCCTCCAGGCATCGCGCTCGCCTCGACAGGTGCGTTTCGTAAGTGGATATCGTACGGATGAAAGATGAAAAATGGTGAAACGGTGTGACGGGGTGTTGGTGACGAGACGCGAAAAAAAAATAAAAAGCGTCGTTCGTAGAATCGGTAGCGAGGACGTGAGATATTTGTCGTGATAATATTAGTTCTGTGGCAGCGTTTCCTTGAACCGTCTCTTTTCCGAGAGGGGCAGTTCGTCGGTGACATATTAATTACTAATAGAGGGAGATACGTTTCACGTGTTCGTATGGAGGAGTGGGCCGAATATCATATTTAGCTCACGGATGTGGTGGATATCGGCGAACATGTAATGATCCGTGGGCGGAATGTGTAAGATGTTCGAACGGTGCGTTTAGTATTCCCTCGGGTGTATTTGCGTTTTTCCAATGGACCACAAATCGAGTTGTATTCTGATAAATAAGAATCCGCATAAAAACTGATGACAGCGTTTTGTTTATCTACAAAGTGGGAGTTAGACGTCCGAACGTTATATCTAGAGTTCGAAATGAAATACTTTAATAGTAGGTATTTGAATGTAATACGAGTGGGTAGATTAATTACCAATTCATTTGTATCCCTACGGACCATTTCACTGAGTGACAAGGGTTAAAGACGTGGAAAATAATCTTAGTTCACCAACTTTATAGAAATATCTAACTTGTAATTTTGCCTTGAATTTTTGATTCTCTAATTGACAATTTATAACAATGCATAGAAATTGGAAAGTAAAGTGAATCTTGACTTACAACAATGTCAAAACATGCAAATCGGTAAGGTCTGTAAAAAATCAGCCTCAGACGCCTAGCTGAGCTGTCCGAGCACATTACAATCTACTCAGAATTGAATTGTTAGAGCTGTTATCTTGGGCGGAAGCGATTTATCACAATTGGCAGGTAAATGTTTACGCGAGGACAATTTGAGTTAAAAGCCCATGGCAAATTCCATAAAGGCGCAGGCGTCGGCCGTGGCCTATCTCCCGTCGGCCCGTAAAATTGACTTTGTCACTGCTCATAAATCTTTGCTAAGAACGCCAGCTCCGTCTAATTCCGTGGGACAGGTCCATTGGCGTTCAATTGTCTGATTAAATATTTAATAAGTTTGAATTGAAATTAATCAAATTCGAAGATTTGAAGTAGTTAAAGCGAGGAGACTTACTTCTGACACGTTATGTTCTCATTATTTGTTATGTAGCTGAATGGAAATCTGTGTTTTTACACTCGAAGTTTTTATAAATTTTGAAGGTGGTAGAACTCTTTTAGGTATGACTCATGAGGCGCCACTGTCACATCTAATTATACCTAATAACGGTAGTGGCCATAGTCCACCGCACTTGGCCAGCGTGGTGGACTATGGCCTGCAACTCTTCAAACTGAAGACCCGTGCTCAGCAGTGGCACAATAATGGGTTGATGGCCGGAACTGTTTAGGCAATACTTTGATTACAGATGTCCATGGGCGGCAGCCACTTACCAACAGTTGGACTGCATGCTCGTTTGTTACTTCCATATTATAAAAAAAGACACTGTTTGTCTAATACGATGCCTGAGAAAACAACTGTAATTTGTTGAATTGTTTTAAATTTGACACTACTAAAAATAATGTATTCGCAATACTATATGCAAACAGAACTCCGTTGGATTTGTTTTATTCCAAAATGCGATACATTGTTTCCGGTTACATAAACATCATCACGTATCGTTTATTTTTGCATGCGAGTCCCTATTAAAAAGTGCTGAATGTCTCGCATTGCGAGTCAAAAGTTGGCGACACTAACTTTCTCGCTAAAACAGCCGAAAAACGACAGTATGGAATTCCACGAATGCGTTCCGATTCACGGGACGGATGTTTACACAACAGCCGATGCGTTAACAATAATCTAACTTTTTCGCAACCGCCCCGTTCCGTTCAAACAACTCTTCGATTCGCGCGCTTTGTTTAATTCTCCATTGTTATTTAACGCTCGGATGAAGCTGTCAAAACTTTCTTTTTCATGTTTTAGTGGCTTTTGGCGAAACAATAGAGCATCAAGTGCTTCTGTACTCTTTGTTCTATGGAATACAGATTAGTTAACTACGAACCAGCTTTATAATTTATGTTTTATCTAGTAGAAATGTAGACCTAACTCATTTTTTATTTTTGTGAACTGATAATAAACACCCATGATGGCGCCAAAAATGGATTTTTCTGGATTATTCAAAGCGTATATACTGGGAAACCATAAAATTTAGTAATATTTTCTATCAAATTGACTCATATGAGTCAGAGAGTTCAGGAGTTTTATTTAAATTTTATTCGCAACAATCGCGCAGGACATGTTTAAAGCATATTTTGCATAAAACGATTTGGGAACGCCTCGTCAGGGACATATGCCATTAGGGGAAAAATTATGATGTTTTTTAGCTGAGGCGAATGAATTGATATCGGGTGCGTAGACGGCGCTTCGTTTCTGGAGTGCTGCCAATAAAATGACTTTGGAGCCGAAGTTTTGCAAGTAGTGGTGCTCGTAATTTCGTAGGGCTGGCAATAAATGTCACCGGGCACACTACGCAGCGCTATCAATCCGGTTTTGCATGCACTATCGAGTGTCTCCATCTAACGGCGGCCATTTTGCCGCTCGTGTGCTGGCGCTCCAAAAAGATAGTGTTGTCGTGCGAGAAAAAGAAAAAATGTGAAGCGCGAGTCGGGCGCGTTATTTCTGTTCTGTTTCTATATACATGTCAAACGTGGGACAATATTTATTTATGTTTCTTCTGAAGTAAAGGTAATGTTTTGTACCAACTTATGATTTTTATGCATAAATATACTGGAGTGTGAAACAAATGGCATTTAAAAAAAGACGTTTTTTTAAACTGCGTTTATGCAATCTTGCTTCTTGAGTCGTAAATATATTTTATAACTGTGAAATTGCCCTTATTTATGTCTACATTGTCTACATTCGTTAGTCATTTACACTCAATCGCGTTCTAAACTATTTTGTCAAGAAATGTTACATTTGTTTAAAACTAGGATCTCATACACGTAATTCTAAAATCGAAAAAGGGGAAAACCGAGGGTTGTACAAAAAATTTATGCCGAATGGCAAGCGGTATTCTGTGGTCTATTGTAAACTACTGGTACTTGTCGCGATAGATACATACGTATCTATATTCTAAGGAAACATTGGTCTACCGAGCACATACTGTACTTAAATATGTATAAAATAGCCATCTGTTCGTTCTTCCACCCACCACTTCGTATTAAAAAGATAAAAACAATAAGTATTGTTTAATTTTTACCTGGCTCTCGTGTAAAATTATCATTTCTGTGTTGTTTTATTATTCATTTAAAGCAACGATATGTAAGTATTCTGACATTCTTCTTGTCATTCAACGGCATTAAATAAGGGAACTCTTTATCAATCGCTTTAAGTTGAATATGACAAAGCTTTTATAGAGTAAAGTACCACGTCTAGAATATTGTCCTCTGAGATTTAGTGCTCGCGTGGCCGCGGATATCGTGCGGCATCCAGGGGACACTCCGAGACACTCCATTTTCTGCGAAATGCAAAATAAACGGTCTTTTTGACAGCCCGTTGCATTTTGCGATTATATATCGGATACTCGTAACAATGTTTTTATTTTAAGAATATCTACACTTTTAGTGCTTATAAGTATTTTGAGCTCGGATCATAAATTCTACTACTTTAAGGAGTAAGTTGGAATGTCTCATATTAGGGTCTCTCTTGTCAACTCATTATTATTCCACTGCCGGGCAAGGGTTTTCTTTCAGACTGATAAAATTTTAGACTTTACACACCTCTGAGAAATCTTTTTAGAGAGAACTCTCAGGTATATAGGAGGCTTCACGACGTTTTACTTAACCGTAGAGGCTCTACCTTCCTTTGTCATTCAAGTTAGAGCAACAACGCGGACCTGTACTATTGTAGAATAGTTCGATGTGATAGTGTTACTTCAACTCCTTAGTGATATGATTTAACCTATAACTGTCCCATTACTAGGCGTTCGGGAGAACTATTTTTATGATGAATAGAGTTTAGACCGTAGTTTGCCGCACTGGCCATCCGGATTGGTAGACTTTACACAAATATGAGATTTTATAAATACACAGCATATTTAAAAACATCAAGTGATTAATAAATAGTTTTTAGGTGTCACACGACTTTTAAAATTCAATACTATTAGTTCTCTTCACTGGAACAACTCGCTCGATCACGAACAACGCACACTCCCAGCGTCGAAACAAGAAGCCGAACAAAAGCAAATACAAAAATCGAAAGCTAAAAACGCAGTCACAAAACGTGTCTCCGATGATTTATTTAACGCAATGTTTATGTTCTCCACTCCGACAGGACGTGAATGGTGTCTGTTCGTCTTAGTTTACATTATCTACAAAACCACCCTTCGTGCAACCACGCTTTAATACGTAGAGTTGAGGATTGAATTGGGCATAACGAACGGTATGTGTAAATATGTCGTTTCTTAACTTAACCATCTTAACTTGACGCTTCACAAATCCTCTTTTTCTTAACAATAAGGTAGTATTTCGTAGCCTTAGAGGTCTGTAGGTTTGGTGAGTGGTATCGTGGGTGTGGTGCCATGGGCGAGCGTGGGCAAAGATCGCAGCCTTGTCTCACCTCGTGGTTTTTATGACACATTACGAATGCAGATTCCTACCAAGATTAATTATAGATTATAAATAGTTGTGGCCGTTAAAATGGCTCGTTTACTGCGGATTTTTATGGTCTCATGCAGTCCCTCGATTTTTATGGCGGGACCGCAACAACAGAATACTAGATACTAAGTAGCGTGGAGACCCTTGTTGATAAATATAGACGAAATGACATATCCTGTGTTAATCATCTTAAATCCTTTTTTATAATTGCAAATAAAATGTGCTATGTAATGCGTTAGTGGAGAAACATATCCTAGTAAAGGTCTGAAGTCAAAATATACGATACAAAAAGTTATATGCTACAAAAACAAGGTTACAAAGGTGGTAGAAGCAGAGTAGTTCGACCGGGGAAGTACCACCGCCACACCTAATTCTAGCGTGAAGTAGTTCTTGCGTTTTGTTGGAAGGTTGTGGTTGCTGCTCACTTATATACGAGGCGACCATCTTAGTCCTCGGGAGTAGCAATGCACCTGTGATCGACTTTGGATAGAATCCCTGTTCTATATGAAGTTGCTTACGGATGTCCATAAGCGCCAGTAACCACTTACCATCAGGTGGACTGCTTGCTTGTTTGCTACTTCAGTATAAAAAAAAAGTTTGGATTTTGCTGAAATTTGGCACACGGATAGTTTATCTAACAATCTGGGACACTGATACTCGGGATACTCTTTAATTTGGTAATGTGACCGTAGCATGTGGCGCCGCAGGAATAGGCTAGTATATTATACTATACTAAAAAGCAGAGATAGTAAACGTATATTATGGGTACGTTTAGACGTATTTTATGACAAATGAGTCACTTGCAATTTAAATGTACTCATTTACCTACTATTTGTTCTATTTTATTGTTACAAGAGACGTGCTTCCAAATAATAAAGTTTTACTATATCTTTTGTAGGTAACAAAAGATATGGATATGGTTCTTGGAAAAGGATAAGGCCCGAAAATAAATTATGCAACAAATTAATTAGGTTTTTAAATGCCATAAATATAACAATAATATAGCTGCGGGCATACACGTTCTATTTGGTCGCAACGCCCCTTGAGAAAGCGACTGTCATTGTCAACTAGTGCCGTGGTACCACGGGTTTTATGGCATTATGAAATCAATTGCTTTTCAAAAAGGGTGAAAGAATTACATGATAACATTATTTGTTATCTGTGTTATTCGGGCATTTTTTTTCGATGCTTACAGTATATTTATAAAAAAACCTATGACAACCTGTAAAGTTCTAGTGATATTCCCGTAAAAATTGTTGCTACAGAACTTTAAGGCTTAAAAATATATAAATATGTATTCTTAAAGCCGTTTATTTAAGGTTTGACAGATATGTATTTTTTTACGTTATACATACACATAAAAATATTTTTTTATAAAACATATAAATATTATTAAATTGTACACTTTTTTTTGGTTTTTATGTGTTGGATGTATATACGTGAACTTATGATCATAAGCAAATGTACATAATATATTTATGTAACCAAACCACGTGTTCAAAATATCATTTGATTATACTTACAAATAATTCTTTGTGTGATTTTCTACCTTTCAGCCTGAAACATTTTACCAGACCTGAATTCAGCATTGAAACAAAATTCTCTAGCATATTGTATTGTGAGTTACCATTTTTATGAAAGCAATGATGAAGCAATGCTTTTATTCGAAGAATAGTGTTTCCAATATGGCGAAGTGTTCAATACAAAACATCGGGTTTTTTTCTTAAAAATATTATTTTGAGGAAGCCAATTCGGCTGAATGCGTTGTAGCTTGCCGCACAAATTTCGATTTTCAACTTCCTTTGTGATTCAAATTTTTAAAAGTTGAATGAATTTATTTTAATTTTTTTTGTATGTTGGTTCTTTTTATCGACAGTTCGGAGCTTCCTGATAAATATTGTTCGCCATGGTTTACGTTTAGTAATTCATACTACTCCAACGCATATTGGCAAAGTCATTCATAACAAATAAAATTGTATTTTCCCAACAGTGAAATACTTGTTGTTGAGTTGTGTACTTTCAATCTCACATCCGTAAAATAAATCGGCAGACCAAGATTACAGTATTGACAAATCCTTACATCATAAATTCGAGTTTAGTTCGAGTTCCATACGAGTTTGAATTAACTTCGAGTACAATCAGTACCACAACAAACATTAACGCATAATGTTATTTTATTGCGTCTCCGCCCGCATCCTTCACAGGGTGGAGAAAAAAAACAAGTCTAGGAACGCATGTTTGTTTTATGAAATAATGCATTCGTCATTCGGGACGACGGGACAACCCTTTCCGAGTTGACATATTATTATTTACTTTTAACTTGAACCAGAGGGACGCCACTAGACTTCGTTATTCCGTACTTGTAAGAATAATGGGACATTTGAAAGGCGTGGTAGCTATAACATAAAGCTACAGTGGTATGTCATAGATGTGGACAGCATGCCACTGACTGTTAGATTTTATTTTTATTGAAGTAGCAAACGAGCATGCTATCCACCTGATGGAACTTGGGAACCTGGTCACAAGATCTCATAGATATCAATTACTTATGGAGTAGGTTATAGTAGAGGTAAAAGGAATTTCATAAATTAAAACTAATTACAGTCACTGAGAACTAAAACGGTCGCATTATATTTAAGCCAGCCGGCATTATGTCGCCAACACGCAAGAAATGCTACTCGCTAGAAACACTCGCTGGCGGTGGTAGGTATCCCGTCGAACCATACTGGTTCTAGTGCCGTTCAAACGAAATGAACATTTATAACATTAATCACCTTTCAAATATGACATTTTTACAAAGCAATGTCTTTTTTAAAACAAGGGAAAAACGACGGTTCTGTGATTAATATTAGTGATCAACGACGCCATGGACATTTTTTTGTAGAACCAGATTAGTCAATATGTTTCTTTTGTTTGTTTGTTTGTTTTCATGATTATGATTTTTATGATTTAAAAAAATTGTATTTAGAAAATATATTCAACTACAAATACAATGTTATAAGTATCATGATTAAAAATATATAGGCAAAAAATTCGACTGCCTTAAAACTATTAATTATCTTCAGTTTCAGTTCAATGTTTTTAAGCAGTTGGTTTTTTGCTTTTATAATAAAGTATTTAATTTAACGCTTTTTTGACTTTTTCTCAAAATAGTGACATAAAAGAATTACTATATAAATATTTATGGAATGGACTATTTACTAGCTTTTTTTTGATACCCACCTTGTCGTGATCACAAAAATGTGATCTCTTCCTCCCCTCCTTTTCCCGATTAGCCGACATTTTTTAATTATATAGTCTATATCACTCTGCACACTTTTCTTTATAAATTGAAATAGCAAATGAGCATGCAGTCCACCTGATGGTAAGTGGTTACTGCCGCCCATTAACATCGGTAAGCAACTTGACTATATAAGTGAGCCAGCCTCCACACCCTTCCACCGAAACGCAAGAACTGCTTTACGCTAGTAATAGGTGTGGCGGTGGCGCTTGCCCGGTCGAACTACACTGGTTCTACCACCTGGTAAGACTTAAATGATTTACTTATACCAATGATATGTCATAATATGTTACGCCGTTGCGCTGCGTAACTGAAACGCGTGCCAAAAAATTGAAATACATACATACAAACATACATACGCTAAAAAACACTATCCAGCTTCTGACGCAGCCAGGTAAAAAGCAATAATTATACGACTATCAAACCCAGACGCCATGTTGTTTAGTTCCACATTTATATTCACGACATCCTCTGCGTGTTTCAATGAAGTTTCCTTTTCGACATCGATCTTGTACGCTAAGGGTTTCCATCCCTTACTTTATGATTTCCCATGGTGCTGTAATCCTTTACCAAGATGTGCCCCTCCAAACGGAGCTTTTAGCGAAATATCCAAACGTATTTGCCGATGGCGACCATACAATGTTATTGTTTCTCTTTTTGACGTGTAAAATTATATACTGGGAAGTTTTAGATGTTTTATTAATATCGTGGACGTTGTTAGGCGTAGAATAAAAAAACAGGTAGAAAAAAAAAATAAAGAATACCTACCAAAATTAAATTTTTTGTTGTCTGAATTTCATGTTGTAGTGTTTGTTCCTACATTTTTAGTTAATTATTTCATTCGTTTACATTCGCCAGTTGAGTTTTGGTTTTATAACTATTTGTGTTTTTCTTTGTGATGATACGTTTTTTCATACAGATAAAATTAGAAATAATTTGTGCATTACATAACGTGCATAAATAAAAAAAAATTATGTCCAAAGTCAGGAAATAGACGCTACATTAAATTCTAATAAGAATTTAATGTTTCGACATTATTTAATTATAATAAAAAATCAATATTCGAAAATTTCTCTAAAAGCACTTGATATTCAATAACATATTATAATAAAACTTCCACTCAACTCCAGTAAAAGAATCGATTATAGAACCAAATAACACTAAATATCGAATTACAGCTTTCCATAAAATAAATTAGGCGTCTCCTAAATTATGTTGAGTTACAACTAATAAAACTGTGTCACCATTTGGGCGGCCATTTAATTAAATCTTAAAGATATTTCTCGTAAAAATAGTTTTTAAACGTTAAAACGTTATAAATTTCGGGTTGTTTCAAGCGAGCTTAATAGAAACATTAATAGCAGTTTCACATAAGGCCCGTCGCGTGAGAATATCGACAAGGTATAGATATCTTACTACGTGTCCACGATTGATTCGAAAACTATAAAATGGACATATTGGATTCAGTTCTGTAGTCATGATCCGGCGTAATATATTACGTTGAGCGCCCACTTCGGGAGTATGTACTAAACTAATATGTATTTAAATTATTTTTTACTTTTTTCTTGTATTGAAGTTAGTTCTACTTTTTGTTACAAAAATTTTTTTCATGCTTTTTACTAATGACACTATCACTAATTTGGCTTAGTGGACACAAATATACGTGAAAACATAAACAGAATCATTAATACGAACCTCAATTCAACCTTCAAGTCTACAACACTTACAATTTATATGAACTGGGCGCACCAACTCGCAGGGCGCCCCGCGCCTTGCTCCTTTAGTTTTATGTTTTCTTTTATGTTCAAACCCAACCTAACTCATCCTTTATAAAACACTAAACCTATGTTATGGGTTAGGATTATGTTTAGCATAATCC
>DWTU01000164.1:0-21511 GCA_018251515.1 Cecropterus confusis | reverse complement strand
GTGTCTTGTGACTCAAATTATCTTACTTACTTCATACACTAGTTACTGTATTTATATATTGAGTTTATTGTTAAAAAACTAACTAGCTAACTATAAAAAAAGATATATATTTAAAATTAGAATACAATAATAATTACGATTTTTATACCTTAATACTTTAACAACTGTTCGAGCTACATTTATGAAGTTTCATGCATCTATCCTTAATATATTTTGAGTTATTAAGGGATCTAAAGTGGTTCCAAATGGTTGCTGTAAATAACACATGCATTGCGTTGTTGCCAGAGAACTTGGCAACACCCTGCCGCGTGTTTTGATCCATTGTTATATCGGTGAAAAGAAATACGCGAGAGCGTTAGTGTCTGTAAAAAGACACTTAAAGTACGTTTATCTCTCTCTACCAATCAGCTTTTGTATGATGACAGTATGATGGACTATAATTCTCCCTCTCTAAGAGGAAATCTATTCTGAAGGAGATATATATTAAAAGTTGTTCCTATTGTTGTAGCCGGTTGTAGAGTCCTATGGTACATATTTTAATGATTTAGATGTATATTACAAATTATTATCTTAAGTGTACTTAATTGATCGATCTGTAGATCGATATCCCCCGTTCACGCGTGTAGGTTTAACACACGTGAGAAGGTTGTGCTCTCAGTTAGAAAGCAAAATGTGGTCAAGGGTACTCTTGGCTAGATGACGCTTATTTGCCTTTACTTAGATGTTATTTTAGACTGGCGATGATTTTATGTTCGAAAACGTGACGTATATCAAATTTAGATTTTATTTAAATAATGTGATCAACTTTGCGTGTCAGATTCTCTTTAAAAAATAGTTAATTAAAAAATAAGTAAAATAAATTAAGTTATAAATAATTTCACTCATTCACACAAAGTCGAATATACTTAAAGTACTATGTAATGTATATACATTGTACATACAGTATAGATTACACTGTATATACAGTATAGATTATTAACCGAACTAATGGTTGTCATAAGTGATACAGCCGAGTAATCCGAAAATTTGGATATTTAAATTGATAAAAACAAACTATTATTAAAAATCTAAGAGAATCATCAGACATACTGCTAGCATTGGCGATCGACAATTTAGCTGTTTTTGGGAGCCTTCGATCGCTAATCTAAACGATACATTCTGCTAATTTGTGAGCGCTGGTCCTGGCCGCTCGATGCAGCAACTGAATCTCAAATTTGACATCCAGTATTAATGCAGGCGCTCGTTTACGATGCAGGGCCCGAACTCAGCCAGTCGCCAAAACGTGATGCAGCATCCATGCAATCAAAACGAATCGCCGCTGCTAGTAGCTAGTCTTTTATTTTCGTACCGTTACTTGATCGTGATTGGCAATGAGGATAATCTCGAATAAATATAATAGAGGTCTGGATTATCCAGTTCTTACTGAGCGAAAACTCCAAGACATTTCTGAGAAATAATAGGACTTAACCTTTAATTAATTCATTCATCATTAGCTTTAAATTTAAGAACATAATAGATACTGACGTAAAAATTATGCACGCTTTACAAAAGATACGGATTAAGTGAGGCTTGTATAACGTAATTTCCATACTAAAGTTATGCAACGTATGGGAACGTTACGTGTGCCGTGAGAACGTGGCCGCGTGCCATTGTGTCTACAGCGCATATCGGAGGTGTTATTGTTCGTTAACCTTACTTATCTCACACATCAGCTCTTGGAAGTGTATATGTGAATCTATGGATGACTTTAGAGGCCTATTCTGGAAGTATATATCTGAACCTATGGATGACTTTGGAAGGCCTATCCTTCTCTAAAACTTTCTACAGCCATGAGCTTAGTTAAGGAGAGGGGTGATGAGGGGTCCAATAGCGGTGATCGCCCAAAAAAAATTGGCAAATGATCCAAGCATGTAATTCCGCCCCCCCCCTCCTCGTAAATACGGTTAAACTTAAACAAACAAAGTTATTTATTTAATGTAAAGTACAAACGAATACGTTGTTAACTTTTTAAAGTTATTATTGTGGTTTATGGTCATCTACTCTTCGATAGAGCTCTCCGTAGTTTCCTTACCTATTCCAGGTATATTGCAAAATATCGCTCTGGTTTTGGACTTTGAAGAGTTTAGTAAGCCATAGGTATGTACTCGCAAACTGGTTTTAGGCCTCATGTTGACTGACAGGCCTACCCACTTAATGTCGGGCGATTTACATGCTATTTAAAACATATCACTCTGCGTATGCGCTGAAGAAACGGTTTTATAATCGGCTTATATCCGACCTACTTAGTGTGTGTGGAGTAGAAAGCCGGCACCGCTGACCGGGGGTCGGCTGTAATGAACTTGCAATCACGGTACCTCACCGAGTCACCTCTGACCACCCGTCAACACTATTGTGTAAACCAGTATTTCATTGAACAGGGAACATCTTCCTTGGGACTGATATTTTCTTCGTTGTCGTCGGCAAACGTGCCATACACTCCATACCATAGACCGGGTGAAGTTTTTAGCGATGACAGCGTTATAAGATCCGTAGTGAAAGTATTTTAAATAAGTAGTAGTGGATTGCAGTGGATTGCAGTGAAAGACATTTAAGATCAAATCTGCGGTAAAATAGAACATCATTTGATTGTGAAAAATAAATAAAAACATGCAACATATTCTTTGTAACACGCTTAATTATGTAAGAAAAGAAGGAAATAAAAGTAATTGAGGGTTCTCAATACTGTATGAAAAATCAAACTACCAATTTGCGATTCAGCATAGTGGACCGCAGAACAGTAAAGGTTTAGGTTAATGTGTATATTATTGCTATAACTGAGACTTCGGCTCAGGTATAGAACAGTACCTAAAAATGTGTCACTGTAAAAATGTATTTAGTATTGGCCAAAATCGGTGTTGTTACCTGATCTTGCAATAATTCTACAAATGGTCACATGAAATAGATCAGTGGGTGCGGTCCCCACATGGCATACCGTAACACACGCACGCCTGAGTATCGAATATCCCTCAGGTGGTCTCGGGTTGCAGCCGCCACGCTCGGAATCTTAACGCTTCACTGTCCAAGCTGTGGTGCAGTACGTAAGCTGACAAGCGACTTCACAGTCATTCTGACGCTTTTAACATGTTTTAGACGCAACCGTAGAAAATTGTAAACAATTGAAATAAACGATTCCTGTGATTTTAAGATGACTTTCGCGTTCTAAGTGTTTGTGTTTAAGATGACTTACACTTTCTAAAAAAAAGTTTGCCTGTTTTACTATATGTTGGGTTAACCTTGGAAATAGTTAAATATAGTTTAGATGTTAGAATTTTCAGCCAAAATGGTTTTTACAAGCAGGTGCAGAAAAAATATGCTTCATACCATTCACCTAGTATCTCGTCTATCATGTACATGATGTCTTGTCTCATATTGAACGCTTCTTAGTTCATATTGCATGCTGATTAGCGCATATTGCACGCTGATTGACTTATACGCATATAGTTCACATTGCGCGTTGACTGGCTTATGTTGTAAAAATATTCGGGTGCATAATACCTATATCAATTATACTTAGAAGTAATATGGTACGTTGTATAAAAAAAAATTATAATAAAATTATACACTTAAACACAAAATACGCACAGTAGTGCACCAAATAGTACAAATCAGATACTTAAATGTTACTCAGGCATTGTTACTAGACCTGCTCTATTGCTCAACTTGTGTGTTATCTGTACATCTTGAACTGACCACAGACATTCAATTGAACTTTCAAACCGCAGCGAGATCCGCCTTCCAGTTCCAACCACCTGTTAACTTCACACGATATAAACACCTTTGATATCTTGGCCTAAAGGTTGTTATAGCGTGAAATGTTCCTGTTTAAGGTGTATAATACATTTTGACACCTTTTACCGAACATAGAAATACGTTATTGGTGTTTATTACCTTCAAATCGAATTTATTTCGATGTTACCACAGAATTATGTAGGTATTTTGTGTTTTATACTGGTAGAACCACTCCGTAATTTATGTTGGTGTAGAGAAGAATTTATTGAGTTTCTATGAAATATTCTTAGACACTGAAACGTTTCTTTAAACACCACATAAAATTATTTAAAATGAAATTTAATATTTTTTGAACTAGACGGGGTGTCTTATATTAAAGCTTAATGCTTTCTTGCTTACTATGAAAAATCAATCGTGTGCTATTAATTGCAAGCTTACCACTTTCGGTGCTAATTTGTCTTTCGGTCGTTCGACTGTATAGAACTACTCACCTGATTTTTTTATTGTTATATATTATGTTCTTTTAATTTAAAACGTTTTGTAAGGTTCATAAAACTTTGTTATTGAGATCTCAAAATGTGTTAAAATTGCAGGTCCACTGAATATTATTCAGTCAGTACCATACTTTTACGTGGTATAAAAAGATCCGAAGCTAAGGGTAAAACTCATGCTCAGTAGGAATGCTTGGGTTCCATATAAGTGTTCCATAATAACGCCACAATATAACTAAAGATGCTGATGTCATAAAATCACTGAAAATCTCCAAATCTGGCCCCAACACTTCACATAAAGACCCTTCCGACACCAACCATACGCTGATAAAACTTGATTTAATCAAATCCCAAAGTAAACTTTAAGAATTTGACAGTAAAGTGCGAATTGCGTCAACCTGTATACAATGGCGCTAAGCTTACAACCATAAAACTGAACCTTATTTGGTTATCGTCGCAAATATAGTTAAACCTTAAGTAGACGGAAGAGAGATAGAGTTGCAGTGGCGACACAGAATAGTGTTTGAGTGCGGCGTTATTCAAACTGAATGTATTTTGACAGTTTTATTCGCTAATATTATTTGATATGAGATCTTGAGATGTTAGTCATGATGAATATTACGTTATCCTTATGTTTTCCTTTTATATAATAGACTCGGCTGAATTTTCCTTGCAATCAATTATGTCGGTCAGGTGATAATTGTTTTCTAACATTACCAACAAAAAAAGTAATACGAATAATAACTAACAGAATCATAACATTAAACAGTAAACGTCCTTGCCGCCCAGTTGATAATAAGGGGCCACTGCACAAAGATATCGGTGACCAACTATATGTTGGTCAGGGCTTTTACCTGTAGCTGATCACAGATGCACAGCCAATGCTGATTTTATATATAAGTGCATCTACATCCTTTCACCGAAGCGCAAGAAGTACGGTGATATCTCCCGGTCTAATCATAACATCCAAAAACATGTTTTATTTATTTGTATTAAACTTATGACGGTATTATAAATACGACTATTAAACGCTTAACGTATCAATTTAATATTTTAAAAGCTTCATTGTTCAAAGATAAAATTATTTAAATTAGAAATTTAACGCTTCTAGTAAACGAATACAGAAGGAAAAAATCTTATATATTTCCCGATAAATTCTGAACTTTCAGTGCAGTGCGAATACTGCTTTATAAGCAATAAATTTCCCCATATTTCGGGCACCCGCGCCATAAGGACTCCATAAGAGTCTTTATTTTATAGGATTTATTCCAGAGGCGACTCTTTTTTATTCGAATTTCGAGTTAGTAAATCGGCGTATTACGTACGTGTGCTGCAACTTTATATTTGGGGGAAAATGTTATTAATATTTTTAGTATTATATTTTAGATTTGCAGAAAAAGCCTTAAGATGCATTCATTAATATATCTCACTGCCTTCAGACAAGCCAAGCCAGAGATAACTGCTACAATTATTATTGTAACGTATAAAATTCATTTAATTAAAACGATTACTTATCGTAATTTAAAAACAAAAAATAGTTCACACTGAATTTATATACACTCTAAGTCGTGTAAAGAGATCTTCAAACAACTATATAATTACACTTCTCAAATAATAAATCAAAAACACATATTTTCACATCCGTAAATACTTTAAAGTCAATCTTCTTTTTTGTCGTGGATTAAAAAAACATATTGAGCAAATATCACATAACACGGCATACTGGTGCGTACATGTTTTATGTAAAATTAGCTAAGAGATGACCAGACGAAGCGTGCTCTGTATTCTGAACTTATGAGTTGGTATAACATGCAGCATCTGGCATGAGTTTACACTAGGATGTTACGCATTATCTGGCTCCTTAAGCTTTAGCCATTGTCTCTGACTGAGTGGCGTGGAGAAGCACGTTTTTTTGTAAACATTGTCACATCACACCTATTTCTTCCTAATAACAGCAGTGTTATGCGCTGCTATATTCTGGTCTGAAGGGTGTGGTAAGGAAGATATACTTTTCTGAGGCATTCCATCTTATTCCTCAAGGATAGCAACTCATCTGTGGCTAACCTTAGGTAAGAGTTTGATCTTACCTAGGGTTGATTACAGATGTCCATGGGCGGCAGTAGCCACTTACCATTAGGTGGGCTGCATGATCGTTTGCTACTTCCAAGCTATAAAAATTGTATTATTAAAAAAATAGGGAAGCTTTGAAAGTAGTAACTTAGATGTTGAGTCCACTAACATTAACGTGGCTAAATGTTCACGTGTTGCGCGCTGACGCCTCGGTTACCCAACGGCTGACAAAACAGTAAAATTTTTAACAACCACTTGTGAAGTACCCGATGTTTGCTTAATGAAACTTCAAGTGAAGTATTGTCGACGTACTTACCTTCGAGCTTTTACTATGATCACTTGATACAAATTAAAGCCAACTTTGTTAACTGAATATAGAGTTCAATTTTGAAGGAATATTTACGAGTAAATCCGTACGTTTATTTCGGCGGCCCTGCAATGAAAGTTCCTCTATCGATTACTTACAAAAATCAACTTTACGCTACTAACTTTAAAGTTAAAGTTTAAAAGTCCGATTTGATAATTTATGGGACTAACATTTTACCTTACAGGGAAATCGTTTAAAGATACACCAAAATGGGCTCTAAGTTAACGAAATACCGGTGATACTTGAGTAAAGGTGTCAGAGTATATATTAGTGGTGAATTTCGGTGTCTGAAGCAGCAAAGTCGTGTCGAAGAAACAGATAAAAGCTTTTACGGAACACGATATAACGAGTAAGCAAACCGCCTTGATTGCGAACATGTGCTGAGCTTTATGGGACAGATTGCCGTGTACTCCACACGTACAGTGTATGTAGATAGCGTTATTGTTCTTTAATAGGTGCACACGATTATATGCTGTAATACACGTTACAAAGTGGTCGTTATATTCTGTATAGTAAAGCTTAACTCATATGTAGTCTCTTTATTTTAGACGGAAGAAAAAAGTATTGGTTTTATGTTAAGTCTAAACTTGTGATTTTATTCAAAGTATTTCAAAGTAGATTCTTTAACTTTAAAGATACAATAACTCAAAAGCAACAAGTCTAAATACAATGACACTATTTATTGGCATCCATACAGAGGTTGATTATTTCAAGTAATCTATGTTCTTCTTATAGGTTTTAACTATATTAATGTTATTTTTCATCAAAATTGGTTCAGCGGTTTAGCCGTGAAAGCGTAACAGATAAACAACAGTATTTTTGTGTTTATAATATTAAATATAATTAATTGACGAACAGAGTGCCTTTCTCTGTAGATATTAAGGCTTAGAAATTACACTAATTGGTATCGGTATATATATTGGTATTGGTATTGGTATTGCCTATATAACAGGCAATGTAATTGGTACGAATCCATTTTCCAGATAAATGGGGAGTGCAGTGATATGAGGCAACGATGCTAAAATCCGAAGTACATTAAGCCTAATTGATTACAAAAGGAATAAATAACCGCTCGTATGTCCGTGTTTCACGAGCTTATCTTACGTTCACTCCGCACTAGCGTTGAATTACTTTATAGACATCGAAAGTGGTACACATAATCGTATTTCCTATACAATATTTTGTTAGGTTTAGGTTTATTTTGTTCGATACGTGTCTGCATAGTGTTATAGTAGGTATAATACGTAACTATGTGTGGCTATATATGTATTGTAGGGAAGAAAATTGTATGGTTCGCGCTAGAACTTCACCTTGTGATCCGTTTGACCTTCTACAAAATTCTTTATCGCAGTTAAATTTTGAACATGACCGTACTATTTAACCTTAAAATTTTTTGACCGACTGTTTGCTTCGGCGCTAAACGGAGGCTACTTGCGAATACGTCCCACCATTAATTTAAGGCGTGTTTCAAAATGGTTGCCAACCGTTGTAGTGGACGCTGTCGACCAAAACTACAGTGGGCAGGGACCCGACTGGCCCTGCAATTAAGATGCAGCGACCGGTTGTCGATAAGTCTTGTAAAAAACCAGCCATAAATACAAGCACCGACCATAACTTCCCCATGGTTTTTGGTTCACAATTTTATATTATCTTTGTACGTAATGAAGTTAAAATATTGAAATAAAAGTTAGCATTAATTTAAGTTAATTACAAAGATGTCGACTATAGCGTGATTAAATGTGTCAATTCGTACTTCCGCTGGTCACGGGTAGAACGAAGTTGTTTAGGGTCATATTTGAGTGCGGTTGGAGTTAAATAGAATTTCCGTTGACCAACGATGTTAAAAACTAGCTAAGTTGAGTAAAAGTTTTCGTACACTTTGAAACGTGTTTTTTTTAACAAAAAAGTAACAAACAAATACGACCGTCGTCCTCATATTAACTCGACAAATTATTACAGCGTATTTGGTTAACATTTTTGAAGTGAAACTTTTTAAAATCGTTGTAATTTGACTCCAATGAAACGAAAATGCGTGACAAAAGCAGTCGTCAGCACTATAACTAACGGCGCTGTACTCCTCTCTGAATTACAATAACGATTTTTCCTCGTAGCTTCGTTGCTCAAGTTTGTTATATGCAAAATAAGTTGTCCGAATATGGGTTGCAATTACTTAATCGATTTTTGACAGCATAAGTCTTAATACTGTTATGCTGAAAATTTTATTATTACTAGACGAAACCCCGACTTCGCTCGGGTGAAATACGATATACATAATCTTTATGAAATGTAGATAGATATTTTTGGAGTTATAATCATCTAAAAGGTGTTATACCTTGGACATGGAAGTGGATACTGGTAAAAGCTGCTAGTTTGCTTGATGCCAACTTGTACTACCTAGTTTACAGTTTATTATATTGGACCCAGTGCTTCCAGATGCACTGTAATTACAATAGATCTACTGTAATTCTAACCTTTTACTCTATACTGTAATGGTAATAATACAGTGTATGATTCTACCGTATTCGGCAACAACTTTCTTATAAGCAAATGAAAGTACAATATTATAATATTGTGGAATCGTGGAATGTATAATAAAGCACATGCTGGCGATGGACGACCCTTTTTTTGATCGTCAAATTGCAGAAATACAGTTGAGAAAGTTGCCAAGGTAAATGACCTTTCTCCTGTAAAATTAATTTACAGTTATTATGTACAAAATACAACATTTTTAAGAAGGAAACACTGTAATTTTATTATCACGATTGGGAAGCACGTACTGGTCCCGACGTACGGGAAATTTCAATTTTCACACATTAAGCTAAAAAGAAAAGACTACACTTTAGCATATTTATTTAAGGCTTTAAAGAACTCAAGATGGCATTCGGGCGGCCAATATGGCGACTATTTGCACCATTAGAATTTATCAAAATACTCGACAATTCTAATTTTGTGGATGTATGTTGTCGGTTCGAAATTAATATTTTTTTATGTTTTATTATTTAGTAAGGTTTCAATCAAGTCTACCGTACATTGGCGGAATTATTACTATTAAGTTTCACTTCTGCCGTGTGTGAATTGTACACACACTTTATTTACTATGTACTGCGTATTTTTGCTACCGTCAAACCCATTTCTTACGCGAAGCAGTTCATATCACGTTGGAAGGGTGTGATGCCGATTGAATTTAACGAGGCGACCATCTTGGTCCTCCGGAGAGGCAATCACTAATTTACTTTAGGTAGAACCTCTGATCTATGTAGCGTTGATAACAGATTTTCATGGGCGGCAGTGATCACTTGCCATCTTGTGGAACTTATGCTCGTTTCTAATGAAAAAGTTTCTTTGTCTTAATGCTATTTTACCTAATGTTTATAAGGGCCGTTCCATATGGCGCTTATCTAAAGTGGCTCTTGGTTTTAGATGGAATCATCCCGGAGCCCCCGGTCCGCCGCCTTCACGTGCCCCAAAGCTTTACCTTGTATGGGCACGAACTTTACGAGTTCGATGGCACATTTTTTTTTATGTTTTTATACTATTATTACATCTTAATACATTGAATTCCTTACCTATTTATTGAATTTCAAACGTTACTAATTCTATTACTACTTAAACCATTAAATTGTGATATTTGTAATGAAAATGGCTTAGTATATAAAATGATTATTATATATTAAAGTAGATTGTAATAAAATAATGTTATTTATTATATTTAGTCAATATAACTTTGTATGAGTTGAAGTAACCTGCAGCGTCCGTGATGATGAAAAGACCGTGTATATGGGGTATAATGGTGATTCCGATGTTCTGCTAGGTATTATCACGGCCTCGACCGCATTAAGGTACCATTTTAGTAATCGCACTTGATTGAGAATATTACTACACATACCTATATTAATTCACTAATTTGTCATCCTTGACACCAGTATGGATTACCATCGCTATAAATATGTAAAAATAAATAGCTATTGTTAATTCCCGCGTGTTTCGTGGCCACACGGCGCACTAACTCGTCAGATGGGTGTCAGATTTGCGGCGGGTGCCGCGGGCGGCTCGGCGACGACGCCCGAATATAAACTCATGCTTTATGGCAGATTGATGGCGCTTCCAGCCATGAGCCATGAGCCATGTGCTATAAGGCTTTCGCCGTAATTTACAGTTTTATGTGAGAGTCGCGCGTGGAAACTCTTATGCGCACTCGAGATTTTGTACATCTTCTCAGTTTAGTCAATAAATGTTTTTTAAATCCAATTCAGTTATGCTGATATGCAATGCAAAAGATGCGACTATCATCTTGTGTATGTATTTTAATTTTAAATACCTAATTCAGTTGTTGTAAAGTAAATATTAGTAGATATCTGCGAAACTAGCTGTACCACGCGGTTTCACCCGCTACTACATAAGAAAAGACAAGCAACATAGCGTGATATTATATAGCATATAGCTTTCCCCAATAACCCCCTTCCCCTTCCACTTCTCCTTTTTTTCAATTTGAACCAGTAGTTCCTGACATGTGTTCAACCAAACAAACTCTTTAGTTTTATAATATTAAATAATAATATCTTATCGTATCTACATGTAGTGTATAATATAGCGTATCTTATTTCATTCTCTATAGTATAAAATTTAATTACTATTACTTTAATACTAATAAAGGTAATGCAATAAGCGAAGCAAGAAAACAAGATTAGAAGTATATCAGCTCAGTCATCGTCTCACCTAACACCCGCGAGCGATATCGTTGCAAAGTAAGATTTTTACATTTTTTCCCCCAAAATAAATGACTTTTCTTTTAAACAGGGATTAGGCTCTGCCGCCCTTCGAACAACTTTGAAAAATGGATAACGTGCGTTTATCCCACTTCATATTTAAAAGGGAACTTAATAATGGCATTTTTTTCAAAGATTTTAATGGTCGTAACTTCTTTTACGCCTTTTATGAAGATTAAATTCAAATTAATTGTTCTAATCTTTTAGGAAACGTGATAAAAGAATAGGCGTAAGTACATATCTGTTAAATCAGTATGTAATTTTAATATCTGAGAAAGTGTTATTAGGTATTCCATGAAAACTGAGTCGTTTTACATCCTGTAGCGCAGCGTTTCTCATATGGTGGCGATCTAGCACTCGACTACGAAAAAATATTCAACCATATTAGTACCTTCTATCTACAGATATCGAACCAGTCACAGATCAATTGAATTTTGACCATAACTTTAGATATAATAGGTCTACATACTTCAAAGAACTCAAAACGTTGCAGTTCAACATATGTTTAACAGTATATCTATATAAATATATTGATTGCTGTCCTCTAAAGAACTATCCGTATTTTTTAAGTAGGACCATTTTAAAATTTAAAAAAATGCCTTTATTTTGTATAATCCTGTGGGGGCACTAACAGATTGGTACAATATTTTTCCGTTTGGTCGGAACGCGACCTCAACTGTGAAGAGCCGGCAAGAAACTCAGCGGGTTCGTCTTTTTTCTTTGTAGATATAATATGTTTATGTTTGTTTAACCGTATTTTCCCTTATATAAGAAATAAAAACTAGTTCCAGTAATAGTAGGTATGTCCATAGGCTTCCGCTAACTAGGATGACTATGGGTTTTATTTTAGGACTCTTTTCTTGGCTCTACTTGTATAATATTATCATCATAATCACATAAATCAATTTGTATGCAAATTACATACTTCTTAATTACTTCAATTAAAATCAGTATGTAATTTGCTTACATTATTGGTGCAAAGTGAATTGAAATATGAATGACGTATCACTTTCATTTGCACAGTAGTAAACGAACTTAGATTTGGTAACGTTAGTCATCGACTCCGTGGCGCAACGGTAGCGCGTCTGACTCCAGATCAGAAGGTTGCGTGTTCAAATCACGTCGGGGTCATTGTATGCCTAAAAGGCAATTTTTTATTTTCATTAAAATCGTCGTTAATTATCACGTTTTTTTTATTAACAAGTGCGCATTAGTATTTTTTAATTTTTTATTTGCTGTGATATTGTCCGTTATCTTTATTACTTACTTAGTTTTTCTACCTTAATAATTTTAAGAATCAATTGGGTAGAAGGAAGGAAGAATAAATGATACAAAATTTGCATGAGTCCTTTTGTAACATTCGCGTGTTTGAGACGGCTGTACATAGAACGAAAACGTAAAGATGAAATATGAAATCAGGTATTACAAGAAGTACCTAATCGAGCGTTCAATGGACAAATTGTTGCCAGGCCTTATAGAAAATAATCCAACTAAGAAAAAACATAAGTAACAAAGAAAAAGCAACATTTTAAATATATAAATATTAACAAGGGAAAATATAACTAAACATTTATATATAATAATCCGATGGGCGTTAAAACTAAAATGAAGTGAATAAATCTCAGTATAAGAAAAAGCTTCAATCGTAAAAAATATAATATGTATATATTAAATTTATTGTTCTCCTTTTATTATTCAAGAGACATAGGGCTATTAGGTTCTTAATATTTTAGTTATTTCTTATTTTCTGGCTTGATCAAGGGGCATGCAAGTAAACGCATCATGTTATGTCATGTTTATGATCGGACTGCAACATAATATGAAATAGCTGTTCCTCTCGTGGCAGCAGCCATCACACAAAGTGCTGGGACGGCAATATGCTAATGGCTCTCTTGTGCAAGAACACTGGTATCTGTCGAGAACTACGTCAAATGGGGTTTTCAGGCAATTTTCTTCTCTCTTTGAGGTAATAGATAAAAGCCTCGTGATAGACTTAAGACTACAGACAAACTGAACTTGCTCTTTTTGAAATTAGTCTGCGTTGCTCTCCAGGCAAATTTAATGATACATCGTCGGTTAAAAATTGAGGGTTGTTTCGGTTGGAGCTCATGTAAGTATAATTATAATGATAATTTAATAATTTGTTTAGATTACTTTAATATCTTTGGCTGTTCATACTTTTTATTGACGCTTTTATTTAACATGTTTTGTTAGTACGTAGGAGCTTTCCTGAGTAGAATTCGAAGAAACTTATTTCATTGAACTTTTTCTTAGTCTCTTATAGCCTCTCTACTAGTATCCTGGAGTCTACTAGCAACAGAGGTGTTAAATCTTCTGGTGTTGGCACAAAATACTACGCTATTACGCTTATTTCTGCTTGACAGCACGAACTTTTTGTGTTCTGTTTTGAACGTTCAACTATATAAAAACGAATATACTACTGATCCCTAAAATATTAAAAAGTAAAATAAATAAGATATCTATAACAACACTGATGTATGAACTAGTGTCTCAGATAAATTGACTATTTACGAGTACTTATTTCCTCTTTCTAGTACTTCTTTGATCGGTTCATGAAAAAACTAAGATAAGATAAATTAAATTTGTCGAAAATAACATAGATATTGAATCAAATTCAAGGTTTATTGTTCAAAAGCAACCGATACCTCCACGGAGCGTGAAATAACGTAAATCGGGCGAAGTGTGGGAACACCGCTCGTCCGCTCCGCCGCGCCATTACGGACGGAGGCTATTTAGATTGCCCTCATTGTTTTTCCTTTCTGTAAATAATTTGTGTTACTTAGAAATATTCGTTGAATAATGCAAATAGATTTATTTAAATTTTGATGATTGGATGTTCACGGACACTCACGGTCCTATAACGTTTCGTCTAAGAATTTGTCGTGGCGACCATAGCATACATACGCATAAACATAAATGCTTTCTACTCTCATACCCCCATAGTACGATTTTTTCCTGTGTCACAGGTGACATGGACACACAAAGACGAATTACACAAACATCCAAACCCAGAACAAAAATCGAAACTCATCATTCAGGTGTCTGTCTGGCCGGGGATCGAACCCGGGACCCAGCGCGTGTTAGATCGGTTTGGTGACCGCTCCGCCACGTGGGTCGCATACACAGTTTTTCACACACAAAGACACACACGGAACTCAAAAGTAATCTGTTCGTTATTCACATATCTACAAAATATTTATACCGCTAAAAATCCCCATGTTACTTTGGTGCATCAGGTAATTTTACGATTTTATTGTTAGTTACTTTCTCGAATTCAAATAAGTTTACCACACATCGTCTTTATTTTGTTTTTCTAGTGTGATATTTATATCACAGAAATTAATTTTAGCTATTCAATTTATTTTATTTAATTAATTTACTATCACTGTTATGTTTGAATAAAAGTTTCTATGAAACAAGAACAAAATTTCTTTTTGTATTTTTATACATAGAATTATACGGTGAATATATTGTTTGACGCACGGAAATACGGGTACCTATTTGTTTCGATAAATAAAATGAAATATTTTCTTGTTATTTGTGGTTTTTCACCGTAGTGAGCTTGCGGTTACAATCACTAATAAAAACAGACAGATGTAATGTAACTTGTGGGAAATGCGGGCTAGCTAGTGTATGATTATTGATTGCTCTATCTATTCCTTATTTTATCTTTTATCTTATTTATGTAAAATGGTTGCATATTTTCATAGAATCTACGTGTCAAAGGATTACTGATGCTTTGATCTTTTTATAGTTAAGAATAATTTTAATGGTATTTAGCTTAAGCCGGAACCCGTAAATCAATTAACGCAATGACATAGGCATCCTATCTAGTAAATAGTGTATTTAATTCTCCTGAGCGTAAATAAATGAGAAGTAATTACAATAAGCAGAAAGTCTCTCTCTGATCGCGCAATCTTAAATGGTTATTAATGTTTGCTCCGGGAATGCGTAAAGACTGGAAGTACGAATATGTCTATTTCGTTTTTTACTATTACAGTAGAACCGCCAAAGGCACCGCTATAGCGTTTATCCAGATAAGCTCGGTCTGATTTTTATAGAGCTCGTCAACGGTACATGACAGTACATCAAGTGGAGATAAGCATTCGACTTATTTATATAATTTGCTTAAACAAAACATAAAACATAAACATAAACGCTTTCTACACTCATAGCCGCACAGTAGGATTTTCTCCGGTGTCGGGGTGCCATGGACACACAAAGACGAATACACAAACACTCAGACCCAGAACAGAAATCTAAACTCATCATTCAGGTGTCTTTCTGGCCGGGAATCGAACCCGGGACCCACTGCGTGTCAGACCGGTATGATGACCGCTCTACCACGTGGGTCGTCAAAGGGTACTTAAGTTAAAATATGTAAGCACCTAGCCCACTACTGAGAATTCTCCACAGCAGTATACAAAGATATGTTTTAAATACTTAAGGATGTAATATTTTATCTGTGAAATGTAGTTACCGATATTTAACCGATATTTAGATATAGCATATTTGAGGAATGGTTGAATTATTCGAATTTATTTCCTTATGATTTGAAATATATATTTTGACGAGCTTTTGCCTGCGGCTCCGACCACTTTGGAAATGTTAACGGCAAAAGTTACCTATTTATTATAAAGTTACCTATATATATCCAGGTTAACTATCAGTGTATCAAATTCGATTTAAATCCAATTAGTAGTTATTGATTGTAATAGTAACATACATCCGTACATCGTAACAAACTTTTCCCTTTACAATAATTATATTTTATAAAGAAAAATGTGAATTTCATCAGTAACGCATATATTCCAGGTTATCCGCGAATCATTTTGCCGAGACGAGTACGTCTGTATTGGGGCGGAGGTTAACAAGAATCCTCTGGCAGCTGAGGAACTACTAGAACTATGCGCAGACGCAGCATTAGATGGCGTTTCGTTAGTGGCAGTTGAAGTGGCTACAAATGACGTGGTGTCAGTTGCTTTTAATAAAATACAGGTAAGAACCTGAATTACAGTCATATGAAGTTGCTTTTAGATGACCGTTGTTATTATGCAAATTGGAGATAATTGTGATATTGCAATTTAAAATACTTTTAAGAAATTTAAGACACACATTTAAGAAATTCATTTGTATTACCAAGTATCTGTTATATAACTCAATAAAAGTTAATTGTAGTCCTAGCTGACACATTTACCATTACGGTACCATTAAATTAAAACTCCTAGTACTATTTCATAGAAAAAAGCATCACCCTCCTTCTGACGCAGTCCGGTAAAAATGAATGGCGGTAATACCGCCTCAGTTGAATTGAAGCGATTTCTGTAAATCTTTAAAACTTACATTTTTAGCAATAAACTGATAAATACTGACGTTCGATCGTAATAACGTATTATGTATACTATGCTATTTGCGTTGAGTGACGCCGGATGTTACGGCGATAATTGTTCGGTGTATGTACATATTATGATTAAAACCAAAAAACGCTGCACGTTTAGTAGAAATCACAGATATATCATCAAACTGTATACATGCACATGTGCCATATTGCAATCAATATGGTTGTTAGCTCGATCTGTTTATTGCAGGTACAGACGTCTGGTTCATCAGAGAAGCCTTTCTTTGAAATATTTGCGGAGGAGCGATGTAAGCAAGAGTCGTCCCGGTCGCTCATTCAGTTTATGGCTAATGTCGATGGAAGGTGTAACTTATTTGAAAAGTAAGCTATTAACCAATTTTCACACGATTTGTAAGTTGTAAGACAATTTGTACGTGCCACCGAAGGCCTATGCAAAATAAAGATATTTTATTTCATTTCATTTCAGCAACATTCTCGTAAGGTTTAATTATGAGTAATTACTAATACATATGCTCTGAGCATATTAAGATAATTCTTATAGAGTTATTCTATTTATTGGTATATTAATGGAGTATATATGATATGCATCTACATTTATGGATTGTTTTCTTAATATTAATATTTGTATTATCTATTTAGAGGGTGAGCAACTCACGCTTTGCAGTAACAACAGTTAATTGCGTAATAGAAACATGTGTTTAATAAATTAACATTAAAATATTTTAAAACACTGAATTAATATCTAAGTATTATTGTATGTTACAGATGCCAAGTCGACTGCAGTCTGGAAATAATGTTTCTAGCAACACTACGCGAGCATAGGAAACGAAACTTAGCAACAATACTTTGTAAGGTTTCAATAGACTTAGCGAGAAAGTTGAAGGAAGGTCCCGTTGCGTCAATGACTGTAGAAGATTTAGGGCCGAAGTACGCTATTATAAAGCCTCGTAAAACTGTAGCGAAAACGCCGAAAATCTGCCAAGCGATTTGGACGTCCGTCGGGTCCCAGAAGGTGGGGAAGGCTTTAAATTTTACTGTGCACTTAACAGTGCCTCTTTCAGAATTTGTATTCAATGGGAAGACTTATTCAGAGCGAATAGGAAATGAATCTGCTTTTTGTGAAGTAGCTGCTATATCTCTTTAATGAGTAGCAGTTACGTGATCGCGTTATTCGTTCAGTGATTCGTTAAAATTGTCATTTTAATATTGCGTGATAAGACAGACATCACTTAGCTTCAAATATAAAAATACTTTCTGCTTTATGCCTTTATTAAGAATTTCATTTCAGATTAAGGTTACTTGTCTACGATATTTGATTAGTTTCTATAAGAATTTTTAATATGAACATATTAAATATTCATATCGCTGGAATTCTAAAACATAAGATTAAGTTTTGTTTATTAAAAAATATTCTCTTGTTTAAATTTGAACCAGAAAAAAAGAATTAAACATCTTTCAACAAACAACAAGCGTCTTTAAAACACTAAGAACTGTAGAGTTTATAAAATAAATGGTTTCAACCAGAAGTATAACAAGAAAGCGCCTTCGGCAGAAAAGAATAATGACTGAGGAAAACACTAGCACCTGAACGAAAACGTAACAAAAACGACACTGTAGACAGGAAAAATACAAACAATGTCGAAATGAACTTATGCACGAATGTTCCGTACAATATCAGTGACAGGGAAATAAAAAATAAATCTTTCGCTACTCATAAGTCCTATACAACAGATACATGTGGACTCCATAAAAATGTTGCTGATACCATAAAGCCGAAAGTTAGTGAAGATAAAACAATGGATGGATGAATGTTCGTTACTTAATCAAGAAATAACGGTTAAACAGATCTAGATGAAATTAGTATAAAATGAAGTTTTAGTGCATTCGAAGTACGTGCAAGTATACGTAAATGCCAAAAAAGGTGTAGGCCGTTCTTTCGCTTTCACTTATTTTTAATGACATGGGATCGTGGGGTCCCATGGGTGCCCTATATACAGTAAATCTCTGTCCAGGATTTTACAATTTAACTACAAAATATCCTTTATTTGCTTTGTATGTTGTAAGTTTATCTGCTGCGTCCTAAAATAAACGTTATTTCGTTAAGTGTTCAACGTATAAAATTGTTATATGAAAGGTGTTACGTTTATAAGGAACTTCTTTATAACCGCTGTGATTTGAAGCTCAATAAAACGAAAATGCGTCACAAAAGTTGTCGGCGTTACAACGAGAAGGCGCGGTACCCCTTTCTGAATCACGCCAACGATTAAACTTCGTAGCCTGAGTAAGAGCTCAAGTTTGTTATATACGAAATATGATATCAGAAAATGGGCTGCCGTGATCACTTAATAAATTTTTGAAAAAATATAAGGCTAAATATTTTATAATTAATGATTATTAAGTTTCACTTCTACCGTGTGTGAATTTCAAACACACATTTTTCTTAACCGATAAAACTACGGGAACAGCTAATAAACAATAAATGTAAAGCAATAAGACTGAATAGGTGTCGAGTACATACTCCATTACATAGTCGGTTTGGAATTACTATTCATTAGTCTTTGCAATGGCGTTCAATACAAAACTGACGTCTCTGAGATGAAAACTTAACTAACAATACAGCAGAATCCGTTACGCTGTTAAGACTAGAAATAGTAACAAAGAAATACGGATATACACACACATGATTTATTCTATTCGTAACACAGTTGAATTGAAAAAACTAAAAACTAAAAACAAGGTCGAGAAACTAACAATGCCAAATGAGCCATTCAAGCTAAATTACCGTTCCAAATACTTTAAATTTAGAAAATGAAGTCTGAATGTACTGATTAGGTATTAGATATTATAAGAAAAATATCTTCAAGATGCACACATTTATACAGTCCATTCATAATTTATATTCAGATACTACTTCAACAAATGAAATCGTTCACAAGGGTTTTTATATCATTTCTTTGAACCCTCTCAGTGCACAATGCAATACTTTTCCTAATAGATCATTACTGGAAGCTTCTTCAGCGTTCGTGCTACAAACACAATCGATTTCCTAAGCTTCAGATGCAGTAGTTTTAGTATTTGATTATTCAAATGATAGCGAGTACGTTATTGGATTCTAAACTTCATGATTGTTAACTCAAAGCTTAGTACTTAGCACTGCACTGAAGTTTACGAGTGTAGTACTATTTTCATTAAATATACAAATTTACACGAAACATTTTGTAGCAAAACAAGTAATTAATTATATCAAAAGTACGATCCAAAATATGGTTAAAAGTTAAACATAGTTTTTATTAACTTTAAATTGGATGTCATACCTATTTAGTGTAAGCTTTCTCAAACACGTATATTTTTGAGTTCTCCGTGGAAGTCTAAAAAACTCTTAAAAAATATTTCATTATACTAATATGACTTATGATGTCGGGAATTATCAGACATGTCAGGAATTTAAAATGTTTCAATATTCAGTCTTATTCGAAATGGGACCCGTAATAAAAGAAATTGATGAAGCTAATGATATTTCTGATAGTTCAGGATAAAAATACCACTTTTGTACATATAGTTATACTAAAGAGTCCACGTCAGCTAAAATAGATGAACCTTTAAAAAAAACAACGTTGTCCGAAAAATCGATTAACAAATCCCTTGTACTCGAAACATAGTTTGAAAACAATAGCGACTAATGGAATAAAGCTACAGCTTTGGAGAGGAAGTGTCGAATCCAAATCAATTAACAAGAACCAATTTGCTCGAAGTTGGTCGATGCAATTAGAGAACTGTCGAATATCGTGCCACATCTATTTAATATCTCTGTCTTAAGATCTTCGATGAGTTTTATCAGTAATTTGTTCATTGGAGTGATAATTACTTTAAATTTCTTATGTTTACTCGTATTTTTTGTGAATTAGGATTTCATGATTAATGTCACTTATAGTGATAATATTCCACGTTTACTACGTATAAGTTATTTAACGTATACTACGTTTATAACATAATGTCTAGTATTTAAGTATAAATGTGTTGGACCTCTGATTTATATAGTAAAAATTGGGCCAAGTGGGAGTCGGACTCGCGCACGGAGTGTTACATACCTATCATTAACCGTAAAATACGATAAAAATGTCGGTGAGGTCCATAGTGGAGGTAGGTTGAACAACGAACCGCAAGCGTTATCGGAACAAGTTAGACAGAGCTTAGACAGAGTCCAGATGGTGTGCGGTCCGGCGACATTCATTTCTTTGCGAGCCGCCGTGCGAACAGCAAGTTTAGGAACTGTCTTACGTCTCGATGCTATATTTCTGTTCAAGTGCCCAGTGTTAATTGTACCATGTGTATATTTAATCGGTTGAGTGATTTTAATTTGTTACTTGAATTGCCCGTATACCCACATATCGCCCACACATAATATCTGACGATAAAGACACTCTTTCTGATCAGAATCCCTTCTGGACATATATGTATAATAATACTTTTATGGTATTACTTTGACACCCTCCTAATTATTGTGTTATTTATTTCCAGTAATTAACACCTAAGGCCAAACTGATACCAAGTAAGTAGTCTTGATTATTTTAATAGTAGAGTATTAGAAAACAAACATTTAGTCCACCTAATAGTAAGTGTGAATAGATGAAGGTGGTAGGACTCTTTGTGGTTCGACTCCGGAAGCACC
>DWTU01000163.1:0-21525 GCA_018251515.1 Cecropterus confusis | reverse complement strand
GGTGGAGCCCGATGGGGCAACGCGCTCAGAGGACTCCGGTTGCGTTCCTTTGGAGATCCCGGAGTCTTCTTTGAAGCACCGAGGACGGCCACCGGGGGAGCTTAGTGCGGTATAACCTGGCGTCGCTCCCACGGTGTCAGGTACCTTTTGAAGGTTTCCCCCTCGAGAACAAAAAAAGGACTAAAATGGTTGCCTCAAATGAAAATGAGATTAGATATCATGTTTGGACTATATGGCAATAGAAAGTTATATATTTGAACTATGGGCCCATAATGGATTCTCCTTACACCTCAATTAGGCCTATAGCACACGTTAATCTAAAGTCAATTATTGACCACACTCTTCAATACCAGTACCTGCCTACGGTTAACTTAACGTTATATAATAACGTTGTTCTTGGTTGGATGGTGGGTGGTTGGTGGTCGAATGGTGAGGGCAGTAACGCCTCCGCAGTCGAATCACAGGGGTTCTACCTTAAATAAGTTTAATGTTAAACTCTATCTGAGTGAGATTAGATTCAGCCATTAGCAGGCCCCACAAATATCCCAGTCACAAAATATAAATAAACATCTCAATAGCGCCACCTTTCAGGATCTTTAAGACCAGTAGCAATCATAGATACATACTAACAAAATTTCACTGAAATCGGTTGAGTGGTGTTCAAAATAATACAACGACACATAATTTAAATTACTAAGATTATTAAGTTTAGTAACATCATCGGCAGGCTATCCTGTTTATCCCAACACACATCTCCCTCATAATTGAATCAGTCGCGTAGCAATTCCAACTGCACGTAGCTCTAGTCTAGTAGTTACTGACATAGGCATTGTACATTCGATTTGAATTTAATCATACCCCGTCGGCTGCTATCTTCCACTGCTGGTCACGACTCCCTTCCTACCAATGAGGGAGGCTTAGATAATGAAAATTGAAATCGTGATAATGCATTTTATAAAGCGTAATGCTCCAATGAATTAAAAGAGGTTAATTACAAATCCCTGTTAGGTTTTTTCAAACCATTTCACCCATTTTCCTTAGTAATTTTAACCACAATTGTAGACTATTATTTATCCACAAAGCTAAACCATCTATCCATATATCGTCAAAAGTGACGTAAATAAACTTATGCTGTTTTTTTAAGTCCTCCCGCTTGTTATGACAATATCAAAACACAGCCCCTATAAATATTCCGTATGTTTTTATAGGGAGTAACATGGAATATTTAGTCCCAAACATAATTCAACTTAGATAAATTTTATCTCCAATCTACCCGTACTTACAACATTGCATTAATACATATAAAGCCACAATTGAGCGACATGCACTGCAATTATATCTATATAGGTTCATATGTATACCCAAAATGCAGATGTAGACGGGAACGGTAATTTAATTCGAGCTTCAGTCAAGTGAACCCCGACTGTGCGCAATCTAACTCAAAGTCACTCCTTAACACGCTGAAACGTCGGAACTAAAGCCGTAAATTATATCCTAACAAACAGCTTTGAGCTTATCGAGTTCCTTTTATGTAAAAGCGACCATTTTTCAACTGATATTGAGTTTGTTGTCGCTACCGCTTTTAAACATTTGTCATCTAAAAATCTGTAAGTAGTCCGGTATTGGTCACATATTGCTGCCTTGTTCAACTATTTGGATTTCCGCATGTAAGTATTTATTATGTATATATAATATTTATATTGCCACAACCTTAAAGTCAGAATACAGCAGTGTTACACTACTCGAAGACTACTTATGAAGAAAATATGCTCTAACATTCTCATCCTAGGGACAATAAATAAATTTCGTTTTTTATACAGATCATTGTAACATTAATAAATTTATATAGGTACTTAATATTATTTTTGGATTAACAAATAAAATCTATAGATATTATATCCATCTCCATTCCTAACGTAGTCGTAGTATTCGAAGTCGTAAAATTATTTTACGAGTGATAAAACTCAATTGTGGGTTACGTATGTTCTTCTAGAGGTTGCAGAGTGTAAATACGAATGAAAGTTTCTTATTTACTTTTTTAACGTAAGAATCAATGAAGTGTTGCTTAGCGCTAGGTCTAGGTTTTTAGGTTACGTCTGACAGAGATCATTCATATGAATGCTATAAACTAGTTTTATTTAATTATGGCCGTCGTGTAATCCATTTTTTAACCACATCAAGTTTACCTGGACAATTTATGACTTCGAAAAATTCAACTGTCACAGAAAAATTATTGTCTTTCCACGGCTTTGATAGACAATTTGTGAAGTTCATTTAGTTTGGCAATAAAGGTCTGGATGTTCTTTTATTGTCCCTAACACGATGTGAAATGGGACAAAAACTGAAATTTATCGTCCAACTCACCAATGTCGGGTTTAGTCTGTTGGAAGAGGACAAAAAGTAGAAATTTATTGACTAGCACACCCATGACTGCGGTTTAATAGAGGCTGGAGTCTATTGGGCGTCAAACGGGCATTCAGCCTTGAAGCTCACATTCGTAACGAGTGAAAGGTGGTTCGAACACACATTACGCGTACCAACGTGACTCACTAGTGACTTTTAACTCTATCGTGACGCAGAGGCCTTAGAAACTAAATACTCTTTTTATAATACATTTGTTCCCAATTACGCAATGACAATACAGTTGTAAAATTTGAATAACGAAAGCTATGAACCGGTTTTTATAACCGTTACACTTGCGAGGACTTAGTGGAACAATTTTAATTCGATTCATTAGCTGAAAGTACTTAAATCAGTAGATGGAATCGTCGGATCCTGACAATAGTGGGAACTCCACAAAGCCGTCGAACTGCTCGCACATGTAACTCAATCTCCGGATGGGGGCATATCGCTCTCCAACAAGTTCAAGGATTGTTGTAAAGTCACACTTTGAAAAATGCGTTCATCCGATACTAAATCAGTTGATGTACTTGAACATTAATAACTGGTTACAGAAACCAGGATTTTTCTATAATTTTAATTATTAAATTAGCAGTCGCAAAAATATCTAAAAGCATCAGCATAACCTCAAATTCGAAAAGAAACCTACCTAAAACACCATAAGGATATAATTGAAACATAACAACTAAGTGTATTATTGACTTCCTTGAAACGAAATTATAAAGTAATAGAAACACAATGAATTCAACAACTTTGTAAAATCAAAGGTAGAGAAAAAAAATACAGAGTAAGTTATTTGGACTAATTTAGTACCTATGTACCTGTATATTTTACCACGTTCGTTGAAATAATTCTATACCTAAACATGCGAATACTACGTTGCTTATAAAAATTTCATGAACAGGATATGCGAGAAATAAATTAATATTTTTTTTACCACACCTATTATTACCTCGACCACAAACTCTCTGCCATATCCTCGCTCAAAAACCGTCAGAGGGTCCTTGATAGACTTGTAGTTGAATTCAACTCACGTGCATCCATTTCATATTATGTTTGTGCTAGAATGAAAATCCGAATAACGACTGGTTTGTTGACTGACTCATGAGGATATGAGGTGTAGGTATGCGATTAAAGAATGATTTGGAAAGTCGCAAAATATCCGCGTGAATAAAGCAAAGATATGAAGACATGACTAAACACCCGCATAATAAACGCATTCTCGCTTTAACGGAACTTGACCTTAAGGATGCACTTGAGTCGATTGATTCTCAGACACCGTGTCGGTGACCGGGCGCCGGATCGAAACCGGACCCGATACCCGACAGTTACAACCCCAGTCGACCGAGACCGGTGACATGGGAGCTGAGTGTGTGAAGATTCCTTAATATTAATTATGATACTCAGTATTTAACATTGACTGTATCAAACTATTATAATGATATTATTTTTATTGATAGGGTTTATGTCTGCTTGTGTGTCTTATCCAAATGCGTGACCCCGGATGCATCTTTCCATATATACTTCTCACACATATCACCCATGTTTATGCGTGTTAGGTAAAAAGCCCTAAGACCAAACAAGAAAATAAATGTTTTTAAGAACATTTTGCCAATTTCTACCTCATGACATCGGAGTTAAACACTGCTGTGTTGTGATTAAAAATGTGTGGTAAGACACTAACACAGGACCAACTACGTCCCCAGGAACAGAAGTAAACAATAATAGCCACTAATGATCAGAGAGTTTTCTAGAAGTCTTATTTTCCTTAAGTTGAAACATGTGATGATACATTTGTCATATACTCATACATAATAAATTCATACATCGCTTATATGTCTAATATAATTGTATTACATATGTGCAGTGTTAATTTTATTTGTCTATTCTTGAAAAGCCACAAGAGTAAACTTAGTAGAAGCTCACTAACGATATTACAGGCTTGATATTACGCTAAGCTGTCTTTGCAAGTTTGTCGAACGTGTGAGATTTACATTATCGATAACATTGAAATTTACTTGAGCTTTGCAGATTGCGGGTTTACTGAAGTTTGCTTCGAAGAAAATTTCATATCGTGATAGTAAAAATTCATAACGCATTTTATAGAGTGGTTTTCTTTAGAAGACTAAGCATGGTAAAAATCCTATTTAATGATAAAAATTCTTACTTACTTTTCCATTTCTTTCAGGCTTTTAGTCATGGATACTAGAATAGAGACATAAATATTTTATGTATAGGTAAAATCAAGATATTAAAAGCGAAAATTTAAGAAAAAGTACATGCATTGAAACTTTATATCTTTGACTAATTATAAAAATCCTGCATATCTCCAAAAGGGTTTAGCAGGCTTCAATAAAATTGTAACATGTGTAGTTGATTCCAACTTGAAAGATAGGATAATTTTGGACGCGATAGGTGGGACAGTTTGCGACATCAAAATTTTATGATGCAGGATAACTTGCGCCCCTTTTTATTAAGTATATTAAAGTAGTGTACATCCTGACATATTTTGAGAGAAGGACATAAAGACTGTCTATTTTTAGTATTATAATTTGTAATTAATTTGATCAGTTTTAATCTAATCTCAAAATATCTAATTCGCTAATTGCCATTTAAACGTGACGTCACTTCAATAGTAAACAAAAGGTTTTCAGGGTACTTTGTTTATTCGATAATGTCTTTTAACGCAATGATATCAGGAGTCAAACAGAATCTGCTAGCGTGTCCACGCTAAACTTGTAATGATAAATTACAGTATTATATTGCACTTTTCGATCGTACAAAAATTGCGAAGCTAACCCTGCGGACTAAGTTGGTACACGTTAGATATCTCCTGAATAGTGCTATTATTAGGCAGGAATGGTTGTAGCGAGAGTGCCTTCAGAGTGGAACCACAAAACGGTCGCCTTTAATTACCTTTAAACCTGTATATATTTTTCTCACTCATACGTCATACGTCTTTTTGGATTACTATACTTATTTAGGCAATCACATTTAAATATTGGTACTCCATAAACAATGTTTGTGATTAAGTTGTTTAAGCACTCTAAGATCTTGAGCCAATGTTGTGGCAGCTCAGCTGATATTGATACAGGCACGTTAGCTCGCCATGTTCAACCGCCAACCCAAACAAGAACCGTTTATTGTAGATAACTAACCCCGTTCAGCTAGACACACTGCTTGTGAGATGTTACATATATTATGGTGTGATGTATATGCATATGTCACAGTTATAAACGTTTGAGATATGAGTGAAATTAAGTATTCAGGTATTATCTTGCCAAAAAAATAGGTAGTCATGACGACTGCTACCAGAAGTTAAAACGTAAAAAGAATAATAAAATTAGTCGTCAAGGGACGCCTGGCAGATGTGAAACATCGTGTTCGTTCATGCATAAAATACAACATTGCGACAGGAACTAAATATATAGCGTAATGAAAAAATTAAACATGACGATTTTTTTACAGAAAATGATGACTATTTGTTTAATAAATATTTATTTCCATTGAATACAAAAATTCAAAATAAATTTCAAGTATGGTACTAATACCTATATATGTATGAGTATGGTAAGTATGGTATATACATATGGTACTTTCTACATATATTCTGCATACAGCAGTGTGCACGGTGTACCGAATCTATCGCACTCAATCAACCTTACATATTTCACATCAGAAAACATCACAAAATAACTAAAAAATTTTAAACATAATTACGTACTAAATTAGTTATAGACACATATAATCATAAAAACAGACAAAATAGTATGTATAAGTTGTACACACCTGAGTGCAAAAAAACATACCTTTCAACCGTCAACGTCGAGCGTTAAATGCGTTATCTGCCGCTAACGTTGAATCCTGAGCAGCAATCTTCCAGCACTTATGCCATGCTAACGCCATGGATCGCCCAGCTACACAGAACCTGCAACTACTCACGCCATCTTTCGTCAAATCTGAAAAAAACTTTACCCCTACCGTAAAGAGCACAATGCTGCTAAAGAAGTTTTCACTTCAAAAAGTATACTTGTCTTCTAATTTATATAGTCAATGATTAGAACCAAACGAATCCATTCATCCAATCCAAGGCGATTTTGGTTAAAAGAGAAATACTTTTTTAATCTTTTTAGAATGCCACCTAACGCGAATCCTTAAATGAACTGTAAAATAACGTCGTAATCTTTAATACGAATGTATCAACCTTTAGGAAATGTGATGGAGTACGCTCCAGACCACCATGCAGCCAAGGGGCTTATGTCATATTATTATTCGATATTGTGTTTACAGCCACAGATCTTAAATTTTTTTAGAGGGGGCAGTAACTGAAAAATGCCGCCCCCACCCCATTGAATTTATTTTTACCATACCGTTTGCGAAGTTTACTATATAAATTTGCCGCCCTCTGAACTTGCCGCCCGGGGCACAGGCTCCGGCTTGCATAGATCCGGCACTGTGTGTTTATGGTCACTTAATATAATTTAAACTGAGAAACTGTGCATATTTGTAACATTTATCAAAAATTTATGAAATAATAACATAATATAAGTACTTAGTATTTAAACATAACATAAAATTATCTTAAAACGGTAATTTACGAATTGAGGCTAAAAGTACTAGTTAAAAAATCTAGAGCCTGATATTAAAATGATGGCATGTAAAAAATAGTTTCCAAGTGTTAAGGGCTGTAAAATAGGAAAAGCATTTCTGCATTTGAATTTATGACTCTTTTGATATTATTTTTATCCAGAAGTTTTCACAGGAATGGAAATGAAAGTTTTACTTATTTCCCTTTTAATATCAGACTGAGCCACAGGGAAGCGTGACCGAGCATAAGTGATTTATATCTACATCCGGACTTACGTTTACGAGAAAAATAAATCTTCAGTATATAGCAAACTAATTATTCATCATTCATGCTATCGATATAGAAAATAATATTTAAATTAATTATCACGAACTGCATAACATGAATCCAGTTACTATTTAAATCAGTGTTCTGTTAATAACACACTGCCTTGTGTAGAATATAGTGATGTCTAAGCAGACAGAACCCTGAATCAATGTTGTGGCAGTTCAACTGATATTATTGCTGGCGTTCGCTCCAGTGCTCTGTAAGATTACATTATATTCTAGAACCATGTTCTATGTACTTAATAAATGATTATCTACCGTAGTGTATCAGTATCAATGTTTACACTGACATGTTTTGGAATATTATAAGGAATGCTCTACTGCTGTTACAATTTCAAATAACCAGTGCAGATCGTCAAGCCAAATTAAATTTCCTTTTAAAAACAATTCATTTAAATTCTAAATTTATTATTACACGTTCATAGACTTCATTACACTTTCTTTAATATATTTATAATATTGTAATTATTAGAAAATGCTATATTAAATACGTCCATTACCAAAAGATGAAGAAATCCTTAATTGTTATTCTACGTTGTATAAGGGTTTCACCTCCATTTATTTTACTTTAAATTTAATATGACTGGAAACCTTTTAGTAACAGTAGCTCTTTCAAATGAAAGATCAAATTATGCAAACCAAAGTCAATTGAAGTGTCTAAAACATGTAAAAGGATCAAATCACTCTTAGGAAGTATATTTTTTTTTAATTAATAATTATAGGTAACACTCTTAAATGAACAAAAAGGCAAATATCCATTATTTACAACGTACCTACGCATTTAGATTGTATGTTTTTCTTTTTCAAATCTTTACTTGGTGCTGGCCCCAAGCATATAGAGATGTTTCCTATACTCTAAGCGTCATAGGTACCATAAACTCACATAAAGATGAATAGGGACACCCAGACCCAAAACAGAAGTTTTTTATTTAGATATTTGCTGGCGGTTGAATGTGAAACCTTCTAATTGTCAGAAGTTTATTAAATAATATTAAAACATAATCGTATCGTGCGACAAATGTACCGAGTGGTATCGGTGTTAAATAGCACCACTCGCTCTCATTATATGGATGTGGTAGTAGGCGACTAAGAGAAAACATCCAGGAGGCGTCTTGCTTTGTAACGCCATCAACTACTGCGGTTAGTAACACGCATACCACGCGCAGTGACTATTCGCCGAATCTCCCATTAGGGGAAGCCTGTGTTGAGCAGTGAAGTTGTAAGAGCTGATTGATGAATGAATTAATGAATAACATAAAATCCAATGTATATCAGTGTAACATAACACAAGTGGGTCAGGCATTGCATCGAGTTGCGAGCTCCGGTGAAGCGTGAACGCGATTCGCGGTCTTCGCGATCGGTCGCCAAACTCGCACGCTCTATTTGTGCTTATTTGTTTTTTTGCTTTTTACTGCACGCACGGAAGTATTCCATAATTGCAACGTGCTCGTACGATTTCGAAATTGCGTTTTCAGTTCCTTTACGTATTGCTTAAAGGTTGCAAAAATACTTATTATTTGTTTAGTAGTCTACATTTAATAAATTCTACAGAAAGGTAAACCTAATCTAATTTGTGCTAAATGTTTTTCGAGATGACACATTTTAAACTGAGTATCCTGCTATATAAATTACTGGAATTTGGCAATATTTCATTGTAAGCGCCTTTTAAAGAATTTATTGATATTAAATTCAGAATAATAAAAAATTGTAAGTGGGTACTTAACTCAACTTTGACGTTAGATGATAACAAGACAATAGAAGCCAAGGTGTTTACGAACCATGATATAAGCATAGTACCTAAGTTCAGAGTGAAACATTTTCTAATGTTTTCACCGCAAGCCCTTTGTGAAGTGAAAGCCACACGTATTATTACTATTTGCACAGTTAATTCACAAAGTTAACAAGTTTGAGCACAAAATATGCAAAGTTTTCCTTTCACCGCCTACTTGAAATACATAAATTATTCTTTCCGCGCAATTCTCGTACGTTTAAGAAAAAGGAACATACGGTAATGTTGTATAACAATCACGTTGTTAGAATGACGAACTTACTTTTATCATTCCCATATTAATAGGAACACGTAACTAAAAGTCTACCTCTTATGGTGTAATTACTAACAAAGGTGTAATTATACACCCAAATACATACATGTACAATACAAATATACGTACTACATAATGTGTAAACATAAACAAACAACAGTTTTAAAGGTTACAAAATCTTTATAAAGTTTGAAGACTCGTACGTTAGATTTATAATTGTAATAAATGTTATGCATAAGTTAATAAATCATAGTTTTAATAAAAGGTGTTTTATTTTTTCAGGCTGGGAGCTCAAGGGTTTACACTGTTACAAATTCTTCAATATCAGACATTCATGGGAGAAAGCGGCGGAATTATGCCGAAGGTACGTAATTTCTTTTATTCTCACTAATCATTCTTTTTTGGAACGATTGCAATTTCATTTTAATCTAAATATCGGGGTTACGAGTATTATTAATCGGTTTTATTAAATTCTATTTTCAGGTATGGCAGCGAGCTGATGGTCGTAGACAGCTACACAGAAAATAATATGACATCAAGTATGGTGCCTTCTTCTCCAAGCAATAACCACTACTGGCTTGGACTCGCGACTGTTGACGACCTTCGAACAAACACACTGGAGTCAGCTGCTGGTGCCTTGGTGTCTCAATACGCTGGCTACTGGGACCTAAGGCAACCGAACCCAAAAGATGGAGAGTGTGTGGACGTTCACGTCACTTCTGACAACCAGTCCTGGGAACTAACCACTTGCGAAACACTACTCCCATTTATGTGTAAAGCCAATGCCTGTCCTGCAGGTACGTATTTTCCTTTTAGGAAGTAACTTAGTCTTTGCATCTTCTTTTAACTGACCCTGATGCTTAAACAAGTAGAACCTTTGTAAATTAATTGATTACCTACTGCTTTTACGGTTTAAACGAAAACAATAGCTTAAAGCTCGATTTTATTTTAGGAACCTTCCATTGTTCAAACGGAAGATGTATAAACGCAGCCTTCAAATGCGATAAACAAGACGATTGTGGCGATGCTTCCGACGAAATGGACTGCGCTTCCGAATGTCACTTCTACATGGCCAGCAGTGGAGATGTTGTAGAAAGTCCCAACTACCCTCATAAATATCCACCATTCAGTGAATGCAAATGGACACTCGAGGGACCACAAGGCCAAAATATCGTTTTACAGTTCCAAGATTTTGAAACTGAAAAGTCTTTTGACACTGTTCAAATCCTAGTAGGCGGCAGAACCGAAGATAAATCAGTGAACTTAGCGACACTATCAGGAAAACAAGATTTATCTAACAAACTTTACGTTTCCGCTTCGAATTTTATGATTATTAAGTTTAGTTCTGATGGGTCGGTGGAGAGAAAGGGTTTCCGTGCTTCATGGAAAACTGAATCCTCTAACTGTGGCGGTATCCTTAGAGCCACTCCTCAAGGCCAGGTATTGACTTCACCTGGATATCCGAATAACTATCCTGGTGGCTTGGAATGTATGTACATAATCGAAGCCCAACCAGGAAGAATAGTTTCTTTAGAAATTGAGGACTTAGAATTAGAAATGAACAGAGATTATATAGTAATTAAGGATGGAAATACACCCTCTAGTCCAGTACTGGCGAGGTTAACAGGACCGGGCGATGAAAACGACAAAATGGTTATATCTACTACCAATCATCTGTACATGTACTTCCGAACAAGTCTTGGTGATTCTAAAAAGGGTTTCAATATGAGATACTCACAAGGATGTAGGGCAACTGTTATCGCAGCTAACGGAACAATAACGTCACCTGCTTATGGTTTAAGTAACTACCCAAACAATCAGGAATGTATGTACAGGATTAAAAATCCCAACGGCGGCCCACTTTCTTTAAAGTTTGACGAATTCAATATTCACCCCTCTGACGTGGTGCAAGTTTTCGATGGATCGAGCACAAGTGGACTTAGGCTGCATTCTGAGAATGGATTTACAGTTAAGCCTAGAATAACACTCACTGCCTCAAGTGGGGAAATGTTAATACGGTTCGTGTCTGATGCACTGCATAATGGAATAGGATGGAAAGCGACGTTCTCAGCAGGTATTGTAAATTTAAAAGTTGAAGAATTTCTTTTTATAGGAAATAATTCAACGTTTTCTAATTTGATATAATAAGTAATTATTTCTTTAATTTTGTATTATACGTATTAAATTATTTGATTTATACAATATGTATTTAATTTTCAGATTGTCCACCTCTAAAATCAGGCATAGGAGCATTAGCATCTAATAGAGATACTGCTTTCGGAACTGTAATTACATTTTCATGTCCAATTGGTCAAGAATTTGCTACTGGAAAATCTCGTATTACGACTAAATGCTTAGATGGGGGAAAATGGTCAACTACATACATTCCAAGTTGTCAAGGTAAGAAGTGTTATTTTATTCTTAGTTGATTTAGGAAAATAGAACTAAGAATGTATTTATATATTTGTTTGGTAATTTCAGAGGTATATTGCGGACCAGTCCCACAAATAGATAATGGTTTCTCTATTGGCTCTACAAACGTAACTTATCGCGGTGTTGCCACGTATCAATGTTACGCCGGATTTGCTTTTCCAACTGGACAACCTATTGAAAGAATATCCTGTTTAGCCGACGGAAGATGGGAAAGAACACCAACATGTCTTGGTATGTATTTAAATTAAGTATTAGTTCAAACAAATAATTAAAGCAGAATACCTTAAGCCTTAAACCTAAATCATATTCCTTACAATAACCAAGAAGAAATACAAAAAATACCGTCTCATTATGAAAAAAGAAATGCCATAATCTTTATTTTTTGTTACTTACAGCGTCACAGTGTGTTGCACTTCCGGATGTTCCACATGCTAATGTGACCATACTAAACGGTGGTGGCAGGAGCTACGGTACAATAGTGCGATATGAGTGTGAACCTGGTTATGTACGTTCCGGTCAACCAGTACTTCTCTGCATGAGTAATGGGACATGGTCTGGTGATGTACCCACATGTTCAAAAGCTATCTGCCCTAAATTCCCTGAGATCAAAAACGGATTCATTGTTGACCAAACGAGGGTTTATATGTTTGGAGATGAAGCCCGTGTTCAATGTTATAAAGGTATTTGACTTCATTATAAATTAATTACAAACCAATAGTATTAATACAAAAATATGTCATTGTAACATTTTCTCATATTTTTAGGATACAAGCTCAATGGTCCAAGTGTTTTGAAATGTGGACCAAATCAAGCTTTTGATGCCGCACCAACTTGTGAAGACATAAATGAGTGCATAAGTAGTCAATGTGATTCAGCATCAACGGATTGCAAAAACACCCAGGGAGGTTTCTTCTGTCCTTGTAAAACTGGTTTCGCTCCAAGCTTAGATTGCAGACCTGTCGGAGACCTTGGCTTAATCAATGGTGCTATTCCTGATGAATCCATTACGACATCCACACCAGAACCTGGATATCACAAAGGCGTAAGTTATAAATAAATATTTCTCTGTTACACAATATTTCTATAATTATTTTGAAATCACAGACACTAAGTAAATGTCTATTTTTCTCATTCGAAAATGTTTCTTCTTCACATTAGATGATCCGATTAAACAATGGAGGTGGTTGGTGTGGAAATAACTTAGAAGCTGGAGCAAATTGGATTCTTGTGGACTTAAGAGCACCAACAATAATCAGGGGCTTCCGTACCACGAGCGTCATGCGAGCTGATGGCAACATTGCATTTACATCAGCAATTAGAATACAATACACCAACAACTTGACTGATATATTCAGAGACTACACAAATCCAGATGGTACCGCTGTAGAATTCCGTATTTTGGAACCCACTCTTTCTGTTTTGAATCTACCCATGCCAATCGAAGCCCAGTTTGTTAAATTTAAGATTCAAGATTACGTTGGAGCCCCGTGTCTAAAGCTAGAGATAATGGGTTGTGCCAGGCTAGACTGTGCTGATATTAATGAGTGTAGTGAAAATAATGGTGGATGTGATCAAAAATGTATTAATACGTAAGTTTACATATCATCAATAGCATCTATGACCTTCATTTTATGTGCTGAAAGTAATTTAACATTTGATTTCTTTTTTCTATTAGCCCAGGAAACTTTTCATGCAGCTGTAATATTGGATACGAACTTTACGCTACAAATGGTACAGCTGGATTCTCTATTGAAAGATCAGAAACTGGTGAACGAGATGGTGATACCTACCAAAGAAATAAATCATGTGTACCGGTCATGTGCCCACCACTAGCGCCCCCAGAAAATGGACAACTGCTATCAACGAAGACGTCATACCACTTTGGAGACATTGTTCAATTCCAGTGTGACTTTGGCTATGTTATGTCAGGTTTCTCGTCTCTTCTTTGCACTTCAAGCGGTACCTGGAACGGCACAGCACCTGAATGTCAATGTAAGATAAAAATAATTATACTTGTACAATTTTATTAATTGACTTCCCATCAGAAAAGTGACTAAATTATTGATTAAAAAATGTCCTTTCAGATGCTCGTTGTGTTACTTTGTCTGATGATAAAAATGATGGTCTAAGGGTTATAAGAGATGATCCTGAGAGTGTACTAGTACCGTACAGAGATAATGTAACAATTACTTGCACGTCACCAGGACGCCAGTTAAGAAATACCGTAACGTCTCCATTCCGGCAGTGTGTTTATGATCCGAAACCGGTAAAGTATTAAATAAACAACTAACATAGTTATTTAGAACAATATATTTGGTATAATAAATTGCATCTAATATTTTTACATTATAATTATCACAGGGTCTTCCTGACTATTGGCTTTCTGGAGCTCAGCCACAATGTCCACGTAAAGATTGTGGTGTTCCTATGCCTACACCTGGCGCTGAATACGGTCAATACCTTGATACGCGTTATCAGAGTTCTTTCTTCTTTGGATGTCAAAATACATTTAAACTCGCTGGACAAACAAGTAAACATGATAATGTGGTCAGGTGTCAGGCAAACGGTATTTGGGACTTTGGAGATTTACGATGCGAGGGACCAGTATGTGATGATCCAGGCAGACCAGCAGATGGATACCAGATTGCTAGAAGCTATGAACAAGGATCAGAAGTTCTATTTGGCTGTTCTAGACCTGGTTATATATTAATCAATCCCAGGCCCATAACATGTATCCGTGAACCAGAATGCAAAGTGATTCGTCCACTTGGTTTAGCTTCTGGAAGAATTCCTGACTCAGCAATTAATGCAACTTCTGAACGACCAAATTACGAAGCAAAAAATATCAGGCTCAATTCAGTTACTGGGTGGTGTGGAAAAACTGAAGCATTTACTTATGTCAGTGTTGACTTAGGAAAAGTATACAGAGTTAAGGCCATTCTAGTCAAAGGAGTAGTTACATCTGACATCGTTGGTCGACCAACAGAAATTCGATTCTTCTATAAACAAGCTGAAAATGAAAATTATGTCGTTTACTTTCCCAACTTCAATTTAACAATGAGGGATCCTGGGAATTACGGAGAATTGGCAATGATAACCCTGCCTAAATACGTTCAAGCTAGATTTGTTATTCTGGGTATTGTTAGCTTCATGGACAATGCATGTCTTAAGTTTGAATTGATGGGGTGCGATGAACCTTCTGTGGAGCCATTATTAGGTTACGATTATGGATATTCGCCTTGCGTCGGTAAGTGACTACTCAAAACTTATTTACAATTTCAAATTGCTTGTAAACTATAATCGACATCTTTCTCTTCACATTCTTAATTTAATAAATGTTTTTCATTCCCTTTACAGACAATGAGCCGCCAGTTTTCCAGAACTGTCCTCAGCAATCAATTCTTGTGCAAACAGATGTTAACGGGGGGTTATTGCCAGTAAACTTTACAGAACCTACAGCAATTGACAATTCAGGTGCTATTGCCAGATTAGACGTAACACCTAAACATTTCAGAACCCCGATTCAAGTATTCCACAACATGGTTGTGAGATATGTGGCATTTGACTTTGATGGAAATGTTGCTATTTGTGAAGTGAACATCACTGTACCAGACTATACACCTCCAAGACTGAACTGTCCTCAAAGCTACGTTATTGAATTAGTAGATAAACAAGACAGCTATGCTGTTAACTTTAATGAAACAAGGAGGCGAATCAACGCAACAGATGCATCAGGCGAAGTCTTTTTGAAATTCATCCCAGAAAGGGCAGTAATTCCTATACGAGGTTATGAAAATGTAACAGTCGTCGCCTCAGATAAATATGGAAATAAAGCTCAATGTCACTTCCAAGTACGTAAATAGAATAATTATAAATATTTTAAAATATCAATAAACATTTACATAACTAATGAAACATATTTTATTCCTCAGGTATCGGTACAAGCAACGCCATGTGTAGACTGGGAACTTATGCCACCGGCAAATGGTGCTATGAACTGCCTTCCAGGCGACAGAGGAATCCAGTGTATCGCTACGTGTAGTCCAGGTTTCCGTTTTACAGATGGAGAACCTGTTAAGACATTTGTGTGTGAAACCAAACGCCAATGGGTGCCAACTGCAGTGGTACCAGATTGTGTCTCAGAAAGTAAGTTTATGATAAAAGGTATCACAACATTTTATCTCGTAATAGGTGTATTAAATTACGAACTTTCTAATTCAATGAATATTCATTTTTAGATACTCAGCAAGCTGCGTACCATGTTGTAGCAAGTGTACAATATCGTGCTTTGGGAGCCGTTTCAAATGCTTGTTTACCGCAATACAAGGATCTTCTCGCGCAATACGATAATATACTGAATGAAAGACTATCTCAACGCTGTTCAGCTGTAAATGTGAATATAAATGTTACTTTCATAAAAGCCATGCCAAGTCTATTGGACGAGAATGTCGTCAAGATGGATTTCATTTTAGCTATCACTCCAGCTATTAGACAAACTCAACTTTATGATCTGTGTGGCTCAACACTGAATCTAATATTTGATCTGTCCGTCCCATATGCCAGTGCTCTTATTGAGCCAGTACTCAATGTTTCGTCTATTGGAAATCAATGCCCACCCTTAAGAGCAATTAGAAGTTCTATTTCAAGAGGATTTACTTGTAGTGTTGGTGAAGTACTAAACATGGACACGAACGATGTTCCCAGATGCTGTAAGTGTTTGTTTCTTAATTTTTTTAATCATATGTACATAAAGAATAGTCTGGTAGAATACAGAAAGATTAATTGAATCACATATTTTTTTACAGTGCATTGTCCTGCCGGTACATTTGCAGGAGAAAAACAAAAGAGTTGTACAATGTGTCCACGAGGATACTTCCAAAATCAAGCACGACAAGGGTCATGCCTAAAATGTCCACAAGGAACGTTTACACGAGAGGAAGGATCAAAAGATATTTCAGACTGCATACCAGTTTGTGGCTACGGAACTTATTCACCAACCGGTTTAGTCCCATGTTTAGAATGTCCCAGAAACAGTTACACAGGTGAACCACCAGTCGGTGGATTCAAGGACTGCCAGGCTTGTCCAGTTAATACTTTCACTTACCAACCTGCAGCTCCTGGAAGAGATAAATGTAGATCAAAATGTGCACCGGGATCATACTCACCCACAGGTTTAGCACCTTGTTCACAATGTCCAAGAAACTTTTACCAAAATTTATTGGGTCAAAACTTATGTATGGAATGTCCAACAAACATGAAAACTGTAGGTACCGGCGCTACTGGATTAGAAGATTGCTTACCTGTTGAATGTTCAAACAGTGCTTGCCAACACGGTGGTCTGTGCGTTCCTAAAGGCCACGGTATCCAGTGTTACTGCCCAGCTGGATTCTCGGGACGTCGATGTGAAATTGATATAGACGAATGTGAAAGTCAACCTTGTTACAATGGTGGAACCTGTATAGACTTACCACAAGGATATAGATGTTCCTGTCCTACAGGATACGGAGGTATCAATTGTCAAGAAGAAAGATCTGATTGCAGAAATGACACATGTCCTGAACGTGCTATGTGCAAAGATGAGCCTGGATTTAACAACTTCACATGTTTATGTAGATCTGGATACACTGGAATTGATTGTGACATTACGGTAACTAATTTATTGATAAATAAATAATTAAGAACTATATAATAATATTAAAATTATAAACGTTATTTATTAATATTTACAGATTGATCCCTGCTCCGCAAATGGAAATCCTTGTAACAATGGAGCTTCTTGCATCGCTTTACAACAAGGCAGATTTAAATGTGAATGTTTACCGGGATGGGAAGGACAACTTTGTGAATTAAACACTGACGATTGTATCGAAAAACCTTGTCTACTTGGTGCACCCTGTACAGATCTGGTTAACGACTTCAGCTGTAACTGTCCTCCTGGATTCACAGGAAAACGTTGCCACGAAAAAATAGACCTATGCTCTAACGGACCATGCAGGCATGGTGTTTGTGTCGATAAACTGTTTACCCACCAATGTATTTGTGATCCCGGTTGGTCTGGGCCTTCATGTGACATCAACATAAATGAATGCGTTATTTCTCCTTGCGAGAATGGTGGCCGCTGTATTGATGGCATTGATGATTTCACATGCAACTGTGAAGCTGGATATACTGGAAAAAGATGTCAACACACGATTGACGATTGCGCCTCAAATCCCTGCCAAAATGGTGCTACATGTGCTGATCAAATAGACGGTTTTATTTGCAAATGTCGTCCAGGATTTATAGGACTCCAATGTGAAACAGCAGTTGATGAATGTTTAAACGAACCTTGCAATCCCGTAGGCACCGAGCAGTGTATAGATCTGGATAACAAATATCAATGTGTATGTCGTGAAGGCTTTACAGGAGAGATGTGTGAAACTAACATTGATGATTGTGCTTCTAACCCGTGCTATAATAGTGGTTCCTGTAAGGATGAGATCGGTGACTTCAAATGTGTCTGTCAACCGGGATGGACTGGCAAGCGATGCGAAAGGGATATTGGTAACTGTATGAATAGACCATGCCAAAATAATGCCAACTGCATCGACCTATTCCAGGATTATTTCTGTGTGTAAGTATGACACATTCATTATAGCTGATCTAACACTCGTAAACATTACATGCAAACTCATATACATTTCAGACATATACATTTCAGACAATCATTTACTTTCCCTTTCTTTTTCTACAGATGCCCAAGTGGAACAGATGGAAAGCAATGTGAAACAGCACCTGAAAGATGCATTGGCAGCCCATGCATGCATGGAGGCAAATGTCAAGACTTTGGTTCCGGTCTAAACTGTACTTGCTCGCAAGATTATACTGGAATTGGGTGCCAATATGAATTTGATGCTTGTGAAGCTGGACTTTGCCAAAATGGTGCTACTTGCGTCGATGAAGGGGAAGGATATTCCTGTATCTGCGCCCCAGGCTTCAAAGGAAAGAACTGCGATGAAGATATCGTCGATTGCAAAGAAAACTCATGCCCACCATCCGCAACTTGCATAGATTTACCTGGCCGATTCTATTGTCAATGTCCGTTTAATCTCACGGGAGATGATTGCAGAAAAAGTACGCAATAATTTCATAATAAGTTTCTTTTGTAATTTACAGAAACGTTACTAATATTTATTTGTCTTTTCTTATAGCAATAAGTGTCGATTATGACCTATACTTTAGTGACCCCCTTCGTTCAAGTGCTGCTCAAGTGGTGCCTTTTGATACTGGATCCGCTGACAGTTTAACCATCGCAATGTGGGTCCAATACACTCAACAAGACGAAGGCGGAATTTTCTTCACAGCTTATGGCGTTAGGTAAAACAATTTAATAATAAGTTGTAATTTAGTTTAATCAAAATGTATTATATTATTAAAGATCACCGTTTTGTAAACTATTTGTTTATTACTATATTTATTGAACGATAGACAAAATTATATATATTTTTTTTTCCGTTGCAGTAATTCACATATTGCCCTTAATAGAAGAACGATCATCCAGATGCACTCTAGTGGCGTTCAGGTATCTCTCTTCCCCGAACTTCAGGACGTATATTTAAGCTTCGGTGAATTTGCTACCGTAAATGATGGGCAATGGCATCACGTAGCCTTAGTATGGGATGGCAATAACGGCGGCGAATTAACTCTCATTGCAGAAGGCTTAATAGCCAGCAAGATTGATGGCTATGGCAGCGGAAAGTCCTTGCCACAATAGTAAGTTTTGAATTAATTATATTATTATATTTAAATAAAATTATGTCAAGGACCTAAAAAGACAAACAATCACTTGTTTAACTTAAATTGTGAATTCTATTTGCAGCGTCTGGGTAACATTAGGAAAGCCTCAGTCCGATAATCCAAAGGCATACACTGAATCTGGCTTCCAAGGCCACTTAACCAAAGTACAAATATGGAATCGTGCATTAGACGTAACGAATGAAATCCAGAAACAAGTTCGTGATTGTAGAACCGAACCTGTTCTACACAACGGTTTGGTTCTCACTTGGGCAGGGTACGAAGATGTTATTGGAGGAGTAGAAAGAATAGTGCCATCTCATTGCGGCCAAAGAGTATGTCCAAATGGTTACACCGGTGCCAAATGTCAACAGTTACAAGTAGATAAAGAGGCTCCACGAGTTGATCGTTGCCCTGGAGATTTGTGGATCATTGGAAAGAACGGATCTTCAGTTGTAAACTGGGACATGCCTGTATTTAGTGATAACGTAGCAGTTGTAAAAGTTGTAGAAAAATCTGGTCACAAACCAGGACAAAATCTTGCATGGGGAGCGTATGATATTGCGTATATCGCGTATGATGCTGCAGGAAATGCTGCTACATGTACTTTTAAAGCTACTGTGCTATGTAAGTATGAGAATTTATATTTCAAATCTGATCTATTAAACAGACGACGATACTTACTTTTAATTTTTTACAGCCGAATTCTGCCCAACTCTCCCTGATCCACTTGGTGGTTACCAATCCTGTCGAGATTGGGGCGCTGGTGGTCAATTTAAGGTTTGCGAGATCGCTTGTCGCGACGGTCTCAGGTTCTCGCAGCCAGTACCACCTTTCTACACATGTGGCGCTGAAGGTTTCTGGCGACCAACAGCAGACCCTAGCCTACCACTTGTTTACCCCGCTTGTTCACGTAAGTATATACCTTAAACTGCACGCTTTATGTGTTGATGCAACATGGTCATATTACAAAATTTATAACGTTTATATAAACAAAGTGTATGAATCATGTATTACAATCATATTTTATTTTACAGCTGCCTCTCCAGCACAACGTGTCTTCAAAATCTCAATGCTGTTCCCAAGCTCAGTGCTTTGTAACGATGCCGGCCAAGCAGTGTTACGCCAGAAAGTGCGTGGTGCCATCAATCAGCTCAATAGAGACTGGAACTTCTGCTCATATGCTGTTGACGGTAAGGAAGAAAAAGTATCTTCGAACACTTAATCAATTTTTTTGAAATGTGAATTAATTTAAAAAGATATAATAATATGATTATATCTAAAGGAAGTTGAGAGTTTGACGGTAGCTTGTAAAATTAATATAATATTTCGATTTTATGGCACATGAAAATCTTTTACTGAATCAATGTTAATTAATTATAAAATATGTTTTAACAGGTACACGCGAATGCAAAGAATTGGACATTAACGTTAAGTGCGACCATCGTGCAAACGTCCGACAAACAAGACAAGTTTCATCTCTACCGACAGCTAAAGCAGAAGATACCTATGTTCTCGACGCCATTATACCCGTCGAAGAGTGAGTATCCTTTGTCCTTTGTCCATGTCTCAGCACGTATCAATTATCCACCTTTGTGGGTTCCACATTCGTAGCTTATATGTATAAAACAATATGTTTCATATGGAGTAGACGGTGATGGAGTAAGGATTATTGCCTTATTCTTGTAGATGCACATCACGAAATATTCTAAACATAAAAATAAAAATTAAAACAGAACTATCCGTTCTGTAGCACCGATTCTATAGACATCTATGCAACATGGCATGTTTCTCTTTTAACACATTGCATGTATTTCGTATTGCACCTAGGACTCGAAGCAATCGAGAGGGTCGACAAGTGGGAGACACGTACAGCGTAGAGATCGCATTCCCGGCAGTCAAGTAAGTTGTTTGCGTGCACAAGAGCACTTTAGCACTACATGTTAATTAATATTCTCTATTT